>CABHPP010109236.1:0-23234 GCA_902168425.1 Peromyscus attwateri
TTTTTATTCTTTTTTATTTTTATTAGACAAAAAAGGAGAATGTGGTGATATTTTATTTGTGCTGAAATGTGGTGATATTTTACTTGTATGTTAATAAATAAAGTTTGCCTGGAGATCAGAGGAAATAGCAAGTCATTAACACAAAAGTCTGGCAGTGGTAGCATACATCCTTATGACACACACCTTTAATCCCAGTACCAACCATAGAGACCTGGAGGTCTGTATAGACAGGCAGTGACAAGGAAGTGAGGTAGCTGGACTAAGAGCCAATGAGAGGGCAGAACAGCAAGGCCATAAAGGCGCAGGTAGACAGGAAGTAGCTCACTTTCTTTTGGGAGCTGCAGAGCTGGTGAGGTAAGGTTGGCTGGTGGCTTTCCCTATTTTCCTCATCTCTCTAAGGCTTTCACCCCTATATTTGGCTCCATGTTTTTTTAATAAGACCATTTAGAAATTCGTCTACAACTATGAAATAGGCAAAACCGAAACAGAGACTGGGCCTTGCTCCCAGTGAGATTCCACAAGTGACAGACTTGAACCCAGGACAGGGTATTAGGGTTCACAGTGAGAGCTGGTGCCTGTTCACCACACCGGTGTGGTGAACAGGAAAAACATAGAAACAGAAAAAAAACATAGAAAAGAGATCCGGCTGGCCAGATGGCTCAGTGGTTAAAGGCACTTGCTACCTGCTGTGTCTAGGACTCACGTGGTGGAATAGGGGACTGAGTCCTACACTCCCCCTCCCCAAAGCAATGGCTGGTGCATGTGCGCACACACACACACACACACACACACACACACAAAATAAATGTAATAAAAATCTAAAAGAAAAGAAAAAAAAGGAAAAGGCTGAGTCCCAGTACCCAGAATGATGTCAGAATCTTAGAGATAACAAGATGAATCTAGGCCCTGGGAATGGAGGATGGCTCAAAGCTGGGTTATGCCTCTCTCTCCTCACTCTAGGCCAAGCTCCCACCATGGACACAGTACAGGAGGGATGTCTCTAACGATGGGATGACACAGCCACCCAGGGTGTTTCCCCAGAGACAGGGAGGCATGGAAATGTGTACATACCCGCTCCTAGCAGGTTTCTTTGGAGAGATAACAAAGGAAACAACCCAAGTGTCCATCATCTCTGACATCAGACGAACAGCCATGGTGGATGCGCACAGCACAGTAGACGGGAGCTTCAGACTATTCGGTGGAACAGGCAGCAGCCCGGACAGATCACAAGTGCCTTGTGCTGAGGGAAAGAACTTGGGCTTAAAAAGAATCCCACTGCATATACTTACTTACAGAGCATTCTAGAAAGTGCAGTGGATCCGAAGTGACCATAAGCTGGTAATTGACCACGGGGAACCTGGTGGAGATTACATGCTGTAATCTCAAATTGTCCTCAGTCCTCCATGTGCATGTTGTAACCTGCCACCCCTTACCCTCAGGCATACAAAATAAACTAAAAACATTAAAAAAAAAAAAAAAAAGGTCTCATTATGTAGTCCCAGCTGGACTAGAACTTGCTATGGAGACCAACCTGGTCTCAAACTCACAGAGAGTCTCCGAGCACTGGGAGTACAGACATAAACCACTGTCTTTAGCTATTTTCATCGCTTTGTAACCAGTCATATTGGATGAAGGCCCCGCCACTATGATCCGTTTTAAAGTCTGAAACAACCCTGTGTCCAAATAGGGTCATATTTTGAGGTATTGGGGGTTAGGACTTTAGCATATTGTGTGTGTGTGTGTGTGTGTGTGTGTGTGTGTGTGTGTGTGTGTTTCATGCACATGGGTGTGCCGGTGCATGAACCTGACATGAGCATGTGTCTTTCTTTATCCCTACTGTGGTAGTTTGAATGTAATTGGCCTCCATAATCTAGTCAGGAGTGGCATGTTAAGAAGTGTGGCCTTGTTGAAGTAGGTGTGGCCTTGTTGGAGGGAGTGTGTCACTGTGGGGGTGGGCTTTGAGGTCTTCTATGCTCAAGATACTGCCCAGTGCGACAGTCCACTTCCTGTTGCCTTCTGATCAAGATGTAGCTAGCACCATGTCTGCCTGCACGCTGCCATGCTTCCCGCCATGATGATGACGGACTGAACCTCTGAACTGTAAATGAGCTTCCCCGGTGAAATGTTTTCCTTATAAGAGTTGCATGGTCATGGTGACTCTTCACAGCAATAGAAACCCTAACTAAGACACTTACTTCCCTGATTGCCTTGAGACCTGTTCCCTCACTGACTCTGAAGCTCCCATTTCAGCTAGGTAGGTTGGCTTGAGAGCTCCTGGGATCTACCCATCCTGTCACTCACTCACACACACACAACCCCTCCTCAGAGTCAGGGACACAAACACGTAGGACTCTTTTGCCTACTTATATGTCTGTGTAACACATGCATGTCTTGTGCCCTTGGAGGTCAAAAGAGGGGGTCAAATCTCCTGGAACGGGAGTGACAATGGTTGTGAGCCACTATGTGGGTGCTGGGACCAAAACTGTGGCCTCTGTGAGAGCACAGGTGTTTTAAACTATTGAGCTATCTCTCCAACCCCCAAACCTTTTGTGTGGTTGCTGGGGATTCAAACTAGGTCCTCACGCTGGAGAGCAAGTGCCCTTACCCTCTGAGCCATCCCCAAGCCAACACACCTTCCCTTTTTATGTGGCTGTGCCATGTGTTGGAACTTAGAGCAGAGGGCAGAGAACCTCCACTGTCATTCTCAGTAATGCTGCCCACTTCATTTGAGACAGTCTCTCATTGACTTAGAGGCTTGCCACTTAGGTCTCAGTGAGCCCCAGGATCTTCCCGCCACCACTTCCCCAGGGCTCATATAGACTAGCCACCACGCCTGGCTTTTTAAATATGGGTTCTGGGGACCTAACTCAGGTTCTCTGGCCTGCTAGGCAAGCACTGTACTGACAGAGCTACCTCCCTAGACTCAACTTTAACACAGTTTTTGGGGGACATAATTGACCCAAGAAATCTCAATGGCCTTAGAACCAATGAAGGCTAGATGCTGTGACATCTTTCCAACTTTTGTCACTTGTGATGGTCATTTGTAAAACCTCTCCTTAAAAAATGTTGACAATCCCCAAATAATACGCATCTTATACACACACACACACACACACACACCACCCTAAAAACAGCTTTGACCTTGAAAACCTTAACAAAGCTATCCCTCGGCTAGGTCTCTGGAATCAGGCCTTTCAACTTCAATTTCCACCCCTTCCCTATCATTTCATCCATGGAGATGTTATCCAAAAGAAGCAAGAAAATGACTTGTATCCTTGTGCCAGAAGCAATGAGTGATCCATGAAATACGGACTGTAATGTAAGTTATTTTAAAAACCAGGAGGTCAAGTTCATCTCTGCAGAAGATCATGTTCCCCATTACCAGCAATGACCTTCAAGGTGTGATTTGCTTCTTAGCATCAGAATGGACATTAGGCAAGATGCCAGCCTGGATGTGCAGAGTCAGGGTCAGGTTTTGATGGCACCCAGCGCCTCCATCCTTTCTGGAAGAGAGTGACCCATAGGCCTCAGGAGGCAAATGAGGGCTGTGGACAGAAAGGGAAGCCCAAGGCACAGAAACGCTGACGGTAAAGTCAATATATCATTCAAGAGAACCATCTAGTCCAGAAAACATGCTTGTGAGTCGAAGCCCTGCAGTGTGGAAAGCAGAAAGACCTTCCTCCATCTCCAACCCTGGGGAACCCTTCACAGCCCACTAGGCTAAAGGTGACCTTGCAAAGGGCCACTGCCAATACAGGACCCACAGAGAGCCCCATTATCTGTCCCAATACAAGGTTGTCATCTTCCAAATACATTTCAAGGAACCACACACTCACCCCCTATATGACCGACAGACAACAGCCACTTCAAAGTTATTCCCATGCACACAAAGGCAGGCAGATTTAACTGCCGCTTTGGGACACTGTTCTACCCACCTGTAGAAAGTCAAGGCTGGAGAAATTCTGAGGTCATCAGAAGGCACTGCAACCTCTTCCTCTTCAGGAACATACATTAGCCAGCATTTTCCCTGGGAAGCAGGCAGTGGGCTCCAGAGCCCCAGGCTGAGCCCAACCCTCAGAGAAATTTCTTTGTTTCTCACCCGTCCGTGACCCTACCTTGTTTCGCTTTGGTTTTTAACGTTCAAATCCAGGAAGTTGAGGTCTCAGAGCTCAGCCTCACATCAGACCCCCCAAAAGGAAAGAATGCCCACCATTGTTATGGAATCATCTCAAATGAGAAACAGCTGCCTTGTCTCTTGCCTAACTCGCGTCTCGAATCACATGCACATGGAAGATAAGGCAAGCGTGAACAGCTACAGAAAACAGTCTCCCCAGCCTCTCAGAGAACCTACAGGTGTGCTGTGTGCAGGGCGAGGGGGCACCTTGTAGGTGCCAGGTACCCGGATGACAGCCAAGCGATGCACCATCCTGCCAAGACTTCCCTTATGGGCATGGAATTCTGGGCAGCATGCACCTTCAGACACACTGGCTTTCCTTCAGCAAGCCGGGACAAAGGAGCCTGTTGAAAGCACTTTTCCCAGAGGGCAGCGACAACATGTGCCTTAAAAAGGGGAAGTTCATAGTTGGGCATGGTGGTGCATGCCTGTAATCCCACCCCCACTGCCCCAGAGTGGGAGACAGGAGGATTGTGACTATAAGGCTAGCCTGAGCTACATAGTGTATTTCAGGGCAGTCATAGCTACATAGCAAAACCTTGTTTCTAAAGAGCTGCCAGGGAGATGGCTCAGTCAGTGTTTGCTGTGAGTGTGGACCTCAGTTTGGATCCCTAGCACCCATCAAAAAGCCAGGCATGGAGCTGCTCTGGAGAAATGCTTCAGTGATTAAGATCACTTGCTGCTGTTGCGGGGGACTTGGGCTCTGTTCCCTCCATCCACATCCAGTGGCTCACAACCACCTGTAACCCCAGTTACATATAGGCACATACACACATACAGTACATACATATGCAACCACTCACACAGACACAGAAAGTAAAACTTATAAATACATTTCTTTTTAAAAACTAGGCTCCGTGGCACACACCTAGAATGCCAGTCCCAGTGAGGTAGGCAGGAAGCTCCCTGAAGCTCTCTGGCCAGCAGCCTAGCTGAATCAGTGGGGCTGTTGGTTCTGTGAGTGATGCCATCTCAAAAATTAAGGTGGAGAGCCATAGAGGAAGACACCTGACGTAATCTCCACAAGCATGCACACACATGCACACATGCAGACACACACACCAGACACAAAGAAATAAAAGGCAGCGGTATGTAAGACAGCCAGCACAGGGCCAGAGCCAGGGCGCAAAGCAGGGATGCTCACTTAGGTGAATCTTACAAAATCAATCGATCGATCAATCTTGCTCGGGTTCAAATAGTCTTGAATCTGATACCAAAAGGCATAGCCCCTTATTTCACTAATGGGCTAAAGCTCCGTGGGTACATTGTCAGCAGGCAAAGTGTCTGTGGGTTCCCTGTGAAGTATCTGGTTCTGCGTCACAGGGTACCAGCCCAGAGGCATCCGACACCAGATATGGGGAACTTGTCCCCTACATAAGGGTATCTGTAAGATGTAAGCACCGAGCCAAGCATGAAAGCCTGTCTGTGGCTCTCTTCGGTTGTTGGACTCCTAGGGAGCTCCCTGCAGGCTGCTTGCAGTGGTCCTGAACACAGCCTCTAAGATCCGCCCTCTGGTCCCAAAGCAGGATTGCCGATAAGAAAATCATCCTTATTCTTTCAGCCCTTTACCCCCGTGACTTCCTTTCTACACTCAGTATCTTAAGTCTTGATTGAGAAATAACTGCCAACCTAAGACCTCTTTTCTCTGCTTGAAAGCAAAGCCAATTGTGATCTTGACATATCAACCAGATTAATTCAACTTAATGGGGATGTACCGGGACCAAGGACGAGCTGCCAAGAGCAAATATGGGGTTGGCAGTGCTTAAATTACTTAAGAACATCCCATGTCAATGTGAAGTCAGGAGTGGCTGTGCACTGGGGAGGGGATTAGGAATTAAGGATTACAAGAACGGAGCTGTAGCCATGACTTTATCCAAAGTGGAAAATCCTCCTGCCCCCACTTCCCTTTGAAGCTCAGCCATGCATGCCAAACTATTAACCTCTCACTTCCTGGAGGCTATGCCAGGCCACTTGAACCAGAAACCAAGCACAGGCAGTGTGCATCCAAGTTCCAAACAAACACACAGGCCCCCAGGCTCCTGCGCTACCTCTAACTCACCAGTCGGACAAAATGAGGGAACCCTGAGTGGATAGCCTTCACTGTCTCCAATGATGGAGGATTCCCTTTCCACTGAACACACTGATGTCCCAGGTCACCACTCTTGGGTTTGATTGAGGTCATTTCCTCCCCTGAAGACCTGCCCAAGGAACGCCAGTGAAGACCTCATGCCCATTTAACTAGCAACAGTGAATGTCGTATTCAGTGATACCTAATGCTTGCTTCTCAAAACTGTGACCCGAGGCTTGGGGTACCACAGGGCAGCAGAGGCCCATCACCAAAAAAACAAACAAAACTTAACCCTTTCTCAGTGGCAAACTGCCCCACCCTGCACCCCCAGGTACTGATACTCAAGTAATGAGGGGCAAGATGAGAGATATGGGGCAGCTGAACAGCCTCATTAGGGAGAGGAAAAAAGCTCCAAGGTCCTTTCACCGCACCCAAGACTTCCTTCCTCCATCTACAGAATTAACTAAGCCACAATCAAGCCTCAAGTTAGCCCTGATTGAGCCTACTCATCTAGGAGCCAGGGGGCAAAAAATGGGTCAGAACCAGACTTTCACAGATTCTATCGAGAATATTTTTTATTATACAGGTATCATACACACAATTATTTAGGGAGCACTTACAGGCATAGGAGTTCAATTCCAATCCACACTTCACCCACACAAACTCTACTCTACTCTTCTGGTTCAGCCCGAAGGAACGAGACACAGTGCTTGATCAGCCCCGGATCAGGTTCAGTCTCAATACCCTGTGTGCCTATGCATAAAATCTAGAGGTGCTATGTCATCCATCACCATAAAAGTCAATATTAAAATTGAATCCCATTTCTCAAAAAGTCATAAGAAGTATTTACAGATCCCATTAAATTATGCATAAATAAAATCTGTACACGCAACAGTTTCTCAACAGAGCCTCCTTGGGGACTTGGGGATGACAGGCGCTGCTGTGTGCCTACCCTCTTCAAGTTTACGTGGAAAAAAAATAATCAGGATATGAAATAAATATGCAAATAAAGCTTCTATACCTTAAAGGAACAGGTCATTTAAAAAATTCCACTATCTAAAGGATTTTAAACTTTCAACATTTTTTTAAAGAGGAAGGAAGCATGAAACAATCAGCAGGCTTTGCTTTCTAAATTCCTTAGAACCAGGAGACCCCCCCCCCCTTTTGAACATGGGGTTGGAAGCCTGTCACGTACCATGGTGAGGATCTGCTAAGAACATCGACTTTTGCCTCCTACTGAAGGTGTGATCACTGAGGGGCAGGGAAAGCTAGATAAATACTAATTTTTTAGATAAATATTTTAGTGACATAAAAGCCCAACATTATCTTAACACAGAAAAAAATAAGTTATGATTGATCCCTTGATCTCCCATCCATCTGCCCCGTCAGCAGCTCAGTGTGGGGTTTCTCATTAGCCCAGGAGGATTTCACAAAGGGATTCCAAAACTTATAGCACCTTTCAGAGAGGGAATGGATTTCAAAAAAATAAATGTTTAATGAGTAAAAGAACCAAACCAGGTTGCTTCGGGATAGTTTGTCCAGGGTTAAATAGAAAAGTCACGCCGGGCGGTAGTGGCACACACCTTTAAAACCAGCACTCAGGAGGCAGAGGCAAGTGGATCTCTGTGAGTTCGAGGCCAGCCTGGTCTCCAAAGCGAGTTCCAGGAAAGACGCAAAGCTACACAGAGAAACCGTTTCAAAAACCAAAAAAAAAAAAAACATCAGAAAAGTCACAAAAACTCCAAGGCAGGTCCAGGGTGAGGTGGATGGTAACTGCTTGCCCCAGGCTGGTGCTTCCCAGGTTGCCCCAGTGAAGGGGGCTTCAGTCCTCTCCCTTTCCACTCTGGCCTCCGTGCATCCCACTTTATTTCCGGTGCTTTTCTATTTTCTCCATCGTCTTGTTGGAATCAGCAGGACTCTGGTCTCCAGGGTTCATATAGGACTTGTCAATGGTGATCAAAGCCTCCTTGATATAATTCTGCACTGCAGATATCGCAGCGCAGATGGCCTGGCTGCCAAAGCCGTGAGTTATCAGACTGAAATGAGACAAGCAGTTTTGTATGTTGGTCTCCAAGATCGGGGCCGGCCTGTTGTTCCCGTTGGGTGTTCGGTCTTGATTGAGAAGGTCTGTGAATTCTTTGCACACTTGCCTGTGAAGACAGTCAGTTGTTGAGCTGTATCTGGGGCTCTTGACAGAATAACCCGCCCCCCCCCCCACCATTCCTGTTAGAATAAACTTGAAAAGGAGAATGTACTTACTTACTAACTTTCTATTTATTTAGTGTTTGAGACATCTCAAAAGGTGGAGGCTGGCCTCGAACCCACTAGGGAGCCAAGAATGATCTTGAATTTATATTCTTCCTGCATCTATCTCCAGCACCGAGATCACAAGCATTCACCTCTATTTTTGGTTTACGCGGTGCTGGGGATCAAATGCGGGGCTTGCCTGCATGCTAGGCAAGCGCTCTGAGTGAGACACCCTGGCTCCTATTAACCTTTGATTGCCACATCCCCACACTTAGCACCTATCACGTGCCAGGGCCTGAATTCCATTTAATCTCAGCTGCCCCAACAAGAGATAAGTGGATTAGTCCATCCACCTAGCCAAGGTCAAGAGGACCAGGCTCAAGTAGCCCAGGCTAGCCTTGGAACTCACTTTGTAGCTGAGGATCACCTTGAACTTTTTGCTTCTCTTGCTTCCACTCCCCAAATGCTGACATTCCAGGCTCACACCAGCTCGATCCGTTTTTTACGTGGTGCTGAGGATGGCCTAGCTTCATGCATACTAGGCAAACCCTACTGAGCTACACACATTTTTAAATATATGCAAATGCAATAAACAGGGTGTTGTGAGTGCTGTGAGCCGAGTCAGCAGCCTCCATGCCACCTGGGATGGAGCAATTCACCATGGTTCCCTCTTCTACACTCTACTAGAGGTTGGCATTCCCTTTGGCAGTGGAATTCTGGTTGAGACTGGGGGTCTGTGCAAGCCAAATACTCACTGTGCTGCCAGCAGCATACTCTTCCTCGTGGCCATCTCATTTCGTCCCCCAAGATGAGGTCTGGTTAAATAGTCAGCCACTGGTTTACTGGGAAACTCAGCCTCACACACATAGGCGAAGTCCCGGGCCAAGTGGACGGCTTCGCCTGTAATAATAATGTCCGAGAGGTTTGGGGTTCAGAATGGCTGTGGTCAGTATATCCACTTTGTCTTCTAAAGTGACACCAGGTACAGGGCACTCTGAGCTGTCATTGGGTGCTCACTTTTCTCTGCGTTATTCTTTTTTGGGAGGTGGGCAGATTAAGACAGGATTTCTCTGTGTAACCACCCTGGCTATCCTGGAACTCACAGAGATCCACCTGCCTCTGCCTCCCAAATGCTGTGATTAAAGGTGTGCACCACCACCACCCGACCTCTTCGTTACTCTTAATTGTCCGTGTATGCTACTGCATGGGTGTGGAGGCCAGAGAACAACTTTTAGGAGTTGCTTCTCTTCTTGTTTTGAGGCAGGGTCTTCTAATGTCCACCGTGCTTCATACTGTGGTAATGTAGAGTCTTTTTTTCAAGACTGGGTCTCTGTAGCCTTGGTTAGCCTATAACTTGCTATGTAGACCAGGCTAGCCTTGAAGTCAAGAGATGTGTCCCCAGTGTTAGGATTAACGGTGTATACCACCACTCCTTAAAAAGAAAAAAAAAATTCTAGGAAGGTGAAGGCAGGAAGAATTCAGGTTCATTCTAGGCTACACAGTTAGCTGTCTCCCAGACAATCAAAAAAAAAAAAAAAAAAAAAAAACAAAACAAAACAAAACAAAAACAAAAGGGAAGAAGCCAGCATAGCAATGTGATAAGCCTGCAAGCACTGCTCTCAGGAACCTAAGGTTCAAGGCCACCCTGGGCTGAAATGAGACTGTCTGAGGTCCAGGGTGGAGGATGGGGCTTCCTAACTGAAAACAAGTAGAAAGCCCCATCCCAGGGGTGGGGGAGTGTGGAGTAGAGTAAGGGGGAGAAAAACCATCTTTTCCTCTCCCAGTAAAGGTGACCTGGCTTCAGGGCTCAAACCCAGACAGCTCTGAGAGCTCAGACTGTGGAGAGGCAGGCCTGAGGTGAGTCAGAATCCAGGAGCCACTGTTGGAACACAGATCTCATTTAAATTTCTCAATGTGGCTAGTCGGGAAGCCTAGCAAGAGCCTCATTAGAAACCCCTCCCCCCCAACCCCATTCTCCATGCCAGACAGCTGTTCTCAGTCAGGCCTTCCCTCGCTCGGCTCGGCTCGCTCTCTCCCTCACCCTGACCTCCAAAGGCACAGTGGAAAGGCATTGGGGGGGGGGGGGGGGGGCTCCGCCAAACCCCTTTCAGCACCGCAGTCACACCATGCGGCAAGGGAAATAAAGCGTTCTGGAGAGCCTCCTTCTTGTGGCCATCCTCAGCCCTAAGCCAGCCAGCACTAGGCCGGGCTGACAGCGCAGGGGCCCAGGGACCAAGGCAGAGGCACTAGAGTGTTCGGTAACAATGTGCTCCTCACTTAACTATTTACTTTTCTTTTACAGGCTGCATGGCATTCTTGACTACCTTCCAGGCTGGGGGAAGGGTCTACATTCAAAACTGGACTGACATGAGCTATGACCCTCAGGAATGGCTTAAGGGGCTCATTTGTGGACCATGGGTTCCATTCCTTAAAAAACAAAAAACAAACAAACAAAAAACCCTTTTGATGGAAGAGAAGAAACGGTGAATTGAGCCAGCACCCATTGTATACACTGAGCAGTATCCTGATACCCCAAAGCTAGAAAAATATACCAGAAACAGCAATTCTGACTCCTGAAGGGTCTGCCATTGACCGACTGCACCTTTCGACTCTCAAACGCTAGTTCACTTTACAGCCAAGTGTTGCCCTTCCATATGATCTCAGTTACAGGTTCAGAAAAACCAAAATTTTGGTAACATTGACTTTCTGAGTGAAGCCCCCAAATAACATATAAAAGCAGCCCGAGGGGTAAACACCACATAAAGTGTTAGGATTCACTGCAATGGACACAATCCAAACTGCTTTCATTTCTCTCCGTGTGTGACCCACTCATAACAGTCATTTTTTTCTCTCAGACGGTCTTGAAGTCAGTAGAAACGAAAACACAGCTTCACTGACCTTCCACGAGAGACGTGAGCAGAGTGACATGGGCAGCTTTCCGTCTCCCAGCTGGAAGGTTCAACCCAATTTTGTCCAATTTTTCCCGAAGGGACCGGCCTCCATTTTTGGATTTTGCTCTGTGTGAAAAAGAATGTTGGCTGCTCTCAAAGAATAAAAAACAAACCAGACTAACCCTCCTTAAAAAAAAAAAAAAAAAAAAAATCTCAGAGTGCCGCCACTAGCAGGGGTGCAGAAAAACTTTCACAGTTAGCAGTCCCCAAGAAACTCCCTGGGGAGACAAAACATTAGAAGTCCCCCCACTCCATGCAGCCGCTGTCTCTGAATCCCAACCAAATGATAACCTGTTACTGATTTTAGCACCTTCTGCATTTGGCACTTTCGAAAAGAAGGCATGCACTAAAAAGCTCTCTTTACGCAGATTAGAATTCAGTGTTAAGATATAAAAGTTACATAAATGCTAAAAATACCTCCAGGCCCTCGTACATATGCACCTCCAACTACCCAACCCCCCGGGGGCCCTGAACATGTGTCACCTTCGGAGCACACCTCCCAGGAGCGAGGCATTTAGGCATTCGGGTGGTGACAGTCGCCTCTGTACCTCAGCCACCGTCACTTTGTATTTAGATGTGGAGCTGAGCAGGGACAGTCTTCCAGGCACCGAGCAGAAGACCTCACTGGGGTTCATGACTGCTCCCACCAGGTCCTTCTGGCACGGAAGGCCCAAAGGGTTCTTGGTCATTGAAATGGGTCCTGTAGGGGACAGTGAAAAGGGTCTGTCACTAGAACAGGAGGGGCAGAGACCTTTCAAACCGGCAAAAGGAAGCTGAAGTTGGCCTTCAGAAAAATCCACACACAGAACTACAAATTGCAAAAAGGCTTTTAAAAGCCGTATTCATTCTTCAAAGACTGGAATCTGAAATCATGAGTTAACACCTCCGGAACCTTAATTAGTTGAGATTCCGTGTGTGGAGGAGTTGTTTTTTTTTTTCCTCCCAGTTCCTGGCCATCACGGTAATCTGTTTAATTAAAACATTTGCTTTCAGAAGACTGCTTCCATGCGAAATAAATGGCATCTTTCCCCTCCCCCTCCATCAGTGAACTGAAACCACGGGACTCTTTTAGATCAGCCACCAAACTCTTCAGTGCCGCTGACACGGGTTCTGTTTAAGTTTACTCTGAGATGTTAGTTTGTTTTCCACATCTGTCTTTCTCCCAACCCCATCTTCTCCCAATTTACTAATGTATCAAGACCACAACTACCTATAATTTAGAATGATTCCATTTCCCCTCAAATAGACTAGTACCGTGTCTAACTTAATCAGGAGCCACCCACTCACTGTAATCCGATTTCCCCAATCCCCTCCCTCCTATGAAATCCCCAAAGGCTGTCCTTATTAAGGCAGTGTATTAGGAGAAGCCGATAAATAGTGTCAGCATTAAGGGCCTCTCCAGTAGCCATACAGCAGCGAGAGGGCTCAGCAGTGAAGTGCTCGCTCCCAAGCCTGGCGACGGGAGTGCCATCTCTGGAACCCATAGAAAGAGAAAACCGACTTCTGCAGGTTGGAGATAGAAATATATACATATATTTCTAAGACAGGGTTTCTCTGTGTAGCCCTGACTGTCCTGGAACTCACTCTGTAGAACAGGCTGGCCGGGAACTCAGAGATCCACCTGCCTCTGCCTCTTGAGCACTGGGATTAAAGGC
The DNA here is from genome assembly GCA_902168425.1 of Peromyscus attwateri. Lineage (NCBI taxonomy): Eukaryota > Metazoa > Chordata > Mammalia > Rodentia > Cricetidae > Peromyscus > Peromyscus attwateri. Next base: position 13,096 of record CABHPP010109236.1, read on the forward strand.
GTGTGTCACCAACGCCCAGCTGCAGGTCGGATTTTGACCTTCACACATATCCCCACCCTTACCACTCTCACGTAATACACTTGAACTTCTAAAAAGTAAAATTGAATCAATTTTTTCAACAGTTAAAAACTGTCATAGACTCCGAAAACTAAGATGCTGTTTGTGTCTCTTTTTTCCCCAAGTTAAATTACAGCTTCCCACCTGTTATACCAACACTAAGGAGGTACAGAGTGAAGCTTTGTTTCAAAAATACCACCACCGCCAAAAATCTTTTAAAATTTACAGCTCCTCAGAGTTCTTTTCGTTCGGGTCGGAAAATAATGCCTTTCTACTACAAAGGTAAGTCTTTTGGGGAGTCATCATCAGGCCTCTCCTCCACTAGACGACCCATGTTGGCCACTTAATACCCCCACTTTGCCAGAAAAGGGGCAACTTCACAGGTTGGGGTCGCACCAACAGTCACTGTTTACCTTTGCGAATGACAGTCTGATCGTGTAGAAGCAGGTGCGGGTCGTCCACATTCTGGGGGAAAATGACAATTTCTGTTAAGTTTTGGGGAAAGCGGAGTGGCTGGAGGGAACGGTAAGGGAGCCTCCCTCCACCCCACCCCTGCCTCTCACTTGCACCTCTTCAATGGGGTGAGCCATGTCATGCAGCCCCAGGTTCTCTGCCAGGCCGGCGGCTTCCAGGGCGTGCGCGTGAGGCAGCAGCAGGTCAGATCGGCGGTAGGCTTCCCGCCGGGCACTCACCGCACCCCCTTCCAGCCCTGAAATGTGGGGTAGCAGGCCAGCAGGGCGGCCGTGGTGCGAGGCCAGGCTAGCGCCCTCCTGGCTCTGTCGACCCGGCCAGGCCTGCTGCTGGCTGCCGGTGGGCGCAGCCTGGTGCAGGGGGTTGATGGCTGCAGCGTAAGCCTCTCCCAGGTGCGAGTAAGGGTCCGCGGACTGCGAGTATGCCAGCTGCTGGTACGGCGGCGGGAAGTAGGGGGGCGGCTGGTACTCTGCAACTCCGGTGTGCGAGAGAGGAGGCGCGGGGCTGTAGAGGTGTTGTCCGGCAGAAGACAGGTGGGGGATACGCGGGTTCCCATTGCTGCTCGCGTCGTGGCGATCCTGGGAGAGAAACAGCAGAAACCCGGTTAAAACGAAACCCTGCTACAGCGAACAAGCAAGCCAAGGGAGGAGCACCTGGGCGCTCCACCAGGTTCGCCCCATCCGTCTCGACCCGGCCCTGAGCCCGAGGGCACCCGAGGGCACCCGAGGGCAGTGCGCCCCAGGGACTTCGTTGTAAATCACCAGTCTAAGAACTGTGGGAACGAGTCCTTTGGGCATGCTGAGGAAGGCTCGAGCGCTGCGCTGCAGGCGGCGCTCGGAGGTGCCAAGTGCGAGCTCTAGGCCACCCTCAGGCAGAGGCCGTGGCTGTGGCTGTAACCCGCGCCTTAGGAGGTCGGCGAGCGGCAAACTCGGCGCAAAGTGCACTCGCTCACCGGCCGTCCCATGTCGCAGCCGCTCGCCGAAAGCAGCCTGCGCGGATAATGCGCAAAGCAGGCGTAGAGCGCATCTCCCCCGCCCTAAGAACCATCCCCCTCTCACTCCCTTCAAGGCGAGATCGCCAGGCAAGTGACACTCCCAGGTAAGGTTAGATAGGGACGGTCGTCCGGAAAGACTCCGGCGTCAACACGCGGGACTGGAGCAGTGCTCCTTGCTAGCCAGGCCCGAGTCTTCTGCGCCTTAGGAGGTGAGGTCTTCCAGCCCGGCTACTCTCAAGGTTCTCACACATCCCGGTGCAGAGAAGGAATGAAAAGACTCTGCCAAATTGGGCAACCTTTGCCTGCGCACGTCCCCTCGCCCCAAGGCGATCAGACTTAATTCCTAAAAGATGTGTCTTCATCAGTCCCGGGGGTCACAAGGGTAGCGGGGACACAGGAGCGGGGCACTGTTGCCCCCTAGCGGAAGCGCCCGTGCCTGCAAACAGGGGCAGCCCCTTGAGGTCGTGCGGGGAGCGGTGCGCTCCAGCAGCTTGGCTGCCTTGGCTCCTCTCTCCTCGCTCCCCAGCGCTCGCCTCGCGCCGCCTGAGTCTTCTTCCTCTTCCCGCTCGTCGCCTCCCTCCCTCCTACTCTCCGAAACTCTAGCTCAACCTGTCCGACAGGATGGAGTACTCGCGAGCGCTCAAGGCCCCATCTGGCCTCACCCCCACCCCGTAGTCCCCAGCCCCCACTTCTCTTGAAAACCAAGCTGCAGTTGTTTGGATTTTTTTTTTTTTTTCTTTCCCGAGGAGGTAGCGGGGCAGGTGACAAGCCTGTCTTGGAGAAGACTCCGTAAAGGTGTCGTCGGCGGGGAGGCCTCCGTGGGCACTTTGAACAGACTTCGTGGGAAAAAGCCACGTCTGAGAGTCGGAGACAGAGCGCTCTTCGGGGAAAACGGGAAGGGGGGGCGTGCGCTTCGTAGAAACCCACTGTTGAGCTCTGCGGGTGGATCTGCCACGCTCTTGCCAGGCCTTGTTCCCGAGGGGCAAGACCCGATTCAACAAGGGACTCAGGAGATGGCCAAGGGGTGTCCGGGGAACTGGCCCCCCGTCCCGATCAGAGGCGAGGGCTCCGCGCGAACGTCCCCAGCCTCGGCCTGCGGCCCCGGGACGCTGCTCAGACCGGCGGGGCTGCGTTCCCTAGCCCCCGCTCACCTCGCAATCCTCTTCATACTTGACATTATCTGTTATTTTCCACAACATGGCGTCCGGCGTCCCCCAAAACAGTCGCCAATTAAATCCAGGCTCCCCCCACCCCCCGAGCGGTAAATCCACAATCGGGGTCACGGTGGCCAGGCGTCTGCCGCCACCCCCGCCACGCGCGGGCCTCGCTGTCCTGGTCACTGGACGCGCATCGGTGGCTGTGCGCGTAGATGTGGCCGCCGTGGGTGTGTAGAGGCCGCAGCCGTGGACCGGAGAAGCCTCACCCTCACAGTGCGTCCCGGCGATAGCCGGGGGACCCGAACGCCTTAATGAGAAGGAAATTATCATAACTCCTCCCCGGGGGCCGGCACCGAGGCCCAGGCGCCGGGCGGGGCAGCCCCCAGCCAGTCCCTGCCTAGCTCCGCCCCGCACCCTGCCTGGCGTCTTGCAGGGACGGGCGTCGCGAGGGGCTTGCGGGGGCATCAGTGGGCAGTCTCTTGACAACCGCAGACCTGCCAGGCTTGGGTACCCGAACGCGGCTTCCTACGCCAGGCCCCTTGCACACCTGAGATTGGCAGAGTCAACAACCGAGATTTCCACCACCTCAAGAACCTTTCTCCATCCTCCAAAAGATGGAAGTCACTTGGAGACTCATTTCCGAGGTGGCTCAACTCCTGGGGGTTCCCTGACATCCCGTCCCAGCCACTCCAACAGAGACTCCAGGCTGGGGAGCAGCTGAAGCCCCACAATGCCCTAGTGTCTCCCGCTTCCCCTCTCCCTAGGTACTTTATTGTCCTGCCCCCGGGATAGGCGAAGAGGGCTTGTGACGAGTCTGCCCCCCACTCCCAGGCTCTGCCCCCACTCCCAGGCTCTGCCCCCACTCCCAGGCTCTGCCGGCCCCCCCAGGTTCTGAAGAGGCAACTCGCCGTAATATTTGCTCAGAATAAATCGGACAACGGCGGCGCGTCACCGCTGTCGCCCGAAGGTGTATCTCTGGCTGCTGGCCGCGGCTGGAGGAGACCCGAGCTCCCCCGCCCAGGCCCATCCCTGCTGCGATGCCCAGCCCTGCCGAGTGCCGGTTTCTCAGCTGGCACGGGCGAGCCATTCAGAAGCCTCAACTCGCCCGGGGAAAAGATGTTCCAGGCAGAATAAACCTCCAGCGCCATGGGCCGGGTGGGGTGAGGAGGGGCCGGGAAGCGGGAGGGGGCTACAGAGGTCACCCTTGGAGAGATGTGCACACCTCATCCCACAGAAGGCAGAAAGCAAAGCCTCCTTCCACAGAATGCTGCCGAGCCCTAAAGCAACATTCAATGTTAATGTTTTCAAATTCAAAGAAACGAAATAAATTGGCCCAATTATTATAAGTGATTTTTTTCATTCCAAACACAAGGTCGATAATTCTCGAGAGCTAATTTTGTTGGTCTATCCTAACAATATGTGGAGATTGGCTTCAAACGTTCGGAGGGAATTGGAGGCAGGGACTACTTTGGTTTGATTCCGAAGCCAATTATGCAATCCTTGATACCCATCAGCCTGGTGGCCAGGACCTGTTGTGGACGTGCGTCCCCTATCCACAGAATAAAGTTGTTTACCATCTTCCTGCTGCTCCTCTGGGTTGTATAAGCTTTTATTTAGACCCAGATAGGACTAAAATAAAGTAACTAAAATTAAAATAGATGTCTTTCAAGCCAACCGTTCCCCGTCGCTACAGTAAGGTGATTTTTCGACCAGTTGCGCTAACAAACCCAGGAAGTAGGAACCAGGGGGGGTTTCCGGCAAAGCTTAAAAGGCTCTCAGTCCTGACACCAAGCTTCTAAAACACAGAGGCCCTGGCATTACCGGGAGGAGAGGGCACCTGCTCCAGGAAGCACTGGATTCGGTGTCGCCCGCATGCTAGTGCCCAAGACTGGGAAAGTCAGGTCCCAGGCTCTCGCTAGAAGGCGACTGAGGCGCCCTAGATGCCGTGTCTGGCGGGATGAGGCTCCTTCTCCTGGCCTGGGGTGCGGCTCACCGCATCCCAGCCCCTCGCTGTTCTTCCCGCAGCTGCGCTAGCCCAAGCAGGCCAAGTCTTTTCTGCTCCTGATCTTTTGGCGCTGGCGAGGAGACAGAAGGGCGGCGCGAGGGTCTGCACTCTCCTCTCAGGAATCTGGGGACTTGGGAACGGCTAGACAAGGCTTTTCGTTCTCTCTAGAGAGACAGCGCAGCGCTTAATGGAGAGGGAGGTTTGCACGCATGATCTCCGCGACTCTGGGGGACCCTGTCCCACCCATACCGGGCTTGGGGGTCGGGACCTAGACACAGTTCAGGTGCGGGAAGCTTCCGCCTTCCCTGAGCTCAGCTTTTCAACCCGCATTCTAAATAAATCTCCTACCCTCGCCCACGGAAAGACGAGGACGCGTGCGACTGCGCCCCTTGGCAGCCAAGATCGGGGAAGGTGCCCACTCAGCATCCCGCCCTACCCGCCCCGCTGAGAACTTGCTATGAGGTCCCCGCGCAGCCAAAGCAGAGGTGTGGGAGTGGAAGGCGGTCAGGGGCTCTGCTCTGCCGCCCCCTAGGGAGCCTGCAGTCACTCACACTCCGGCAACCCAGGACCCACCTCAGAGCCAGCAGATGGCCCAGGAAACCAGACAGGAGGCGACCAGGTGTGTGCAAGTCCACCTCCACCGGCGTCACGAATGTGAACCACCTCCTAAGAAGCACGCCAGCCGAGAGTGAGTCTGGCAACGCGGTTTAGGGGTTCCAGTCCCCTGTCCCCGCCCCTACCCCCACCCCAGGCCAGAGAAGGCAGCTTGGAGTTATCTGTAAACTGGACTGCCTCCCCAAAAGACTCCTCTTTTCGCCTTAGGGAAGGAGCTCCCGAGGGCAGGTGGACCCCAAGGACTTTCACAAGCGCGGCGCCACGTGCCGGAGCTCTCTGTTCCGCCCCTCGGGACAGTGCACAGGACCACTGTCAACTACCTGCTTGCCTGGGTTGGGCAGGGCCCTAGAAATCAGTTTCTGCCACAAATCTCTGGAGGAGGGTGCCCAGCCAAGCCCCACTCTCTTGTCCTAGTTTGTGCACGCGCTGGACCTAGGGCACGCGCTGGATTCAGGCTTTAAAAGAGCTCCCAAATAGGCCGGCGAGATGGCTCCGTGGGTAAAGGCGCTTGCCGCCAACTTTAAATACACAAGTTGGATCCCCGGGATCCACACGGTGGGAGGAGAGAACTGACTCCTGCAAGCTGTCCACCTGCATACACACAGCACACCACGGAACGTGCGTGTACACACGCACTAAATACATACGTAAATGAATACATACCTTTAAAAAATACAAAAAGCTTCCAGAACTAACCCCAGGGGTGCTGCTGACACCAATCCTTGGGAGCTCCAAAATAATAGCAACTGATTTTTAAATTCTAAGCAGAATAAAAAGCACACTGAGAGGCCTCAGCCCCACTCAGGTCCGTGAACTGCTCAAGTCTAGCTCAAGGCCGCAGGGGCCTGAAGCAGTTTCTCGGCCTTCGGGTCTTCCTACCAGGCAACTCTTCAACAACAGGCAAAATGAAGCGGAATTAAGGATCCTTGCATCTACCAGGGCTTCCAGGGATCCCGTTCTGTCCCAGGTCTGGGGCTCGCACTCCTTTGCTCTGCTCCCTTCCGGAGCAGCTAAGGTGAATTTGGTTTTAACTTCCTCAATCAGCAAAGTTACCTAGTGTCTAAGGCCTCTCTCCTAGAGACTTCAGAACCCCGAAGGAAACAAGCATGAGACTGCCCTGCCCTGCCCCCGAGGACCCTCCAACCCTTAGAAGGTAGACCCTGGTTTGTCACCTTCCCCAGGCATTCTGGGGCCGGTCCCCCGAGCTACCTAACCGCTCCGAGCGCGGGCGGGAGACCCATACACCTAGAGGCCTTCTAGGGTCCTATGCTTCCACACACCTCTAAGGCCAGCTGAGCCCCGCGGCCTTAAGTCACTTATCTTAGTCGCCGCCAGGCGAAGAGGAGGCCCACAGTGGCCAAGGGCTGGCAAGGGTGGCGGCCGACAGCGCGAGAGCGACCCTGCGCGGGCAAATGCCCTCTCCAGCCCGCTGTCACCACCAGCGGTCATCTGCCTAGCCGGTGTCTGGAGTCTCAGATGCCCTGCAAGCTCCTTACCCTTAGCAACTGGAAACTCATGGCGTTAGCTCGAAGCCGTCGGTGAGCTGGGGTGTAGATAGAAGTGTGGCCGGAAAGAGCTCCCCGAGGGCCGAGGCGTGAGCTGTAAACTCGCTCGGAGCGTTTATTTCTTAAAGGCAAAAAGGGGTGGGTGGAGAGATTCCCATGGAGGCCAGCTGTCGCTATTGGAAGGCACACCTGAACTGGTCTCCTCCCTCCTCCCTGGCCTCCCTCCCACCCCCTTGGAAACTCCACCTTTACTAAGGGTCTCTTCTGAGGTTTTTAATGTTTTCTTGTGGGTGTAAAAAGAATCTAAGAAAATTTAATTTCCAAGGCCCAAACCCCTGACATTTCCATGAATTTTCAGCCTCTTTTCTAGTGTGGATCTGACTTCAGATATCTCCCACTTTTCCAGATCTAGCTAGAATTAAATTGGGGAGGGAGTAATGAATTATCTGGGTGACATGGAAGCGGGTGAGACTGGGAGATGGTCTTCAAATGCCAGAGAAACTCCTCTGCTCTGGGCACTAAGGAAACAATCCAAGTACTCAGGTTTAGAGGGTTAAAAAAAGAATAAACGAAGTGTACAGTCAAATGTGAACAGTTAAGTAAGACTAAACACAAAACTGAAGCAGATGTCGTAGCTCACAGGTGTAACCCTAACACTGGGGTAGCTGAGGCAGGAGGATGGACGGGTTAAGGTCAACCTAACCTAGGATAGTGAGTTCCTGGCCAGCCAGCGCTACAGTGTAAGACCCTGCTGCAAAAGAACAGAACTGAATACATGCCCACCACCTCCTACTGTGGTGGCCACGAATCGCCCAGAGGGAAACCAAACACTCACAGAGACCATTTCTCACTCTCTGGGTCTCTGATGGCTTTCATATGCAACACTCTGTCCCGGCAACTTACATGGCTTCTGTCCTAGGGGAAGGGTTGTCTAATGCAATGCCTTACGAAAGAAAAATGGGGCCTAGGAACAGCAACTTCCACTCAGCTTCGCTTTCGATGCCTTCAGGGTCACAGGAGCCTCCAGAGGCTCGGGGTTCAAATGCGCAGAGAGATTTTACGATAGAGCCACTCAAGAGAAAGAAATGTAAATTTTTACCTTGTGCAAAACAAACAGTGATTGGAGCTCAGACACAATGCCACCACAAAGGGCTTTTCTGTTTGCGTTTTGTTTTTAACATTCTCTTCTAGTCACTTCTTTGGGGGCAAAGAATAGAACACAAAAGGTCAAGGGAAACTTATCACACTTGGTAGTATAAGGAGTTTGTGGAGTGTGGGGCGGGGAGGAGGTCCTTTAAAAAAAAAAAAAAGCACAGACTCACCTTGGCGCTTCCTGCCTCAGCCTCCTGAATGTGCCGCAACACACCTGCCCTGCTGGCACTGCTTTTGTTTAGAGTCCGGGTGCCAGGGCCTGCTGTACGCTCAGCACCACATCTACTACCAAGTCGGGCACCAGGACTTTGGTTATTAACATAATTCATCCTAACAGCAGCACAGGCCACTGAGTAGACTCCAGCCAGAGGACTCAGGCCCGGCTTTACCCTGAAGCAATAGGACCAGGCTGGGGGAGGGGAGGCGTGGTGATAAAGCTGACGCATTTCCTTACAGTAAGAGGCTTCCTTTCTGCTGGGCTGTTTGTTTTCCTTGGGGAGGGGTTTGCAATTAATGTCTCAGTGATCTTCCAAAAGAAACACTGTATTCACTCTTGAACATTCTGGCTCTATTTCAAATTTCACTCCAGAAAAGAAGTTTTGTTTACTTTTTGTGGTTGTTGTTGTTGTTGTTCCGTTTCTGGGGTGTTGTTGTTGTTGTTGTTACGTGTTTCCGGGGTTTTGTTGTTATTGTCTGATGTTCCTGCCCTTCTGATTGCATATTACTTTCATAATGAAAAAGAAATCAAATAAATTCAAAAGATACAAGAAACTGGATGTAATGCCAACACTCAGAAAACTGAGGCAGGAGGATCGTGAATTCCAGCACGTGCTCCTTAACTAGGCCCTGTGGAAGAAGGAAAAAGCAGTTCAGAAAGGTTTCCTTCAGAAACAGGAGTGTCCTGTCTTATCAAAGCAGATCGTGAAAGTTTGGCACTTGGGTCTGTCATGGTGGCTCATGCTTCTGATCCACATTTGGGGGATAAGCACAATGCAGATCAATCCAGTGTCCTCTTTGAGGCTGCTGAGGCTGCATAGGCTACAGGAGCCCCTGTGTAACAGAGAGAAGAAAGCATCTGGGCAGGACAAGTGGCTCACACCTTTAACCCCACCCACCACTCAGGAGACAGAGACCTGAGAATCACTGGGAGCTGAAGGCCACTCTGATCTGTTAGTACAGAGCAAGATCTTGTCTCTAAATAAATAAATAAATAAACAAATTTAGGACTAGGGGATTGGAGTGGAGCACTTTCCTGGCCTGGGGAAAGCTCTCTAGCATTCCATTCCCAGAGCTGGACAAACAGACAACAACCTAACAACCCGCACACAGCCAAGGACCCGGGTCCTGCTCCTCTAAGGTCCTACCCTCCTGACATGGTGGCACTTGCCAGGCAAGGGCTGCTTTTTCTCCTCTGGCCGGTTCCTGAAGTCCCCGAAGCCACACTGAAGCAATGTCTTCAGGGTTTTTTTTTCAGCATCCTCCTCAGGAGGCACACAAACATCTTCCTGACCCCTGTGCCAAGCTCAGAGTCTTTCATGTCAGAACTCGTTTCAGCCAGGGGCCAGCCCAAAACACTACCAAAAGGCCAAAAATGTCACCATGGCAACCCAAGGATCCAGAGGGAAACTCCATCCAGCAAATATCAACACCTAATTAAAACCAGAAACTGAAAGAAAACTATGCCAGGCTTGAGATTGACTCTGTAGTATAAAACATGAAACAAACATCCTCTCCAGCACCCCCCACCCTGCCACTACATAGACCTGGATGGCCTGAAACTGTGGCAATCCTCCTGCCTCTGCCTCTTGAGTGCTTGGGATTACAGGTATCTCACACACACACACACACACACACACACACACACACACACACACACACACCTTTAAAAGAGAGTTTGCTTGCATATATACATGTGCGCTCCATTCACGCAGTACTCATGGAGGCCAGAAGAGGGCTTTGGATCCCCCGAATTTGGAATTACAGGTGATGGTTCTGATCATCTTGCTGGTGCTAGGACTTGAACCTGGGTCCTTTGCAAGAGCAGCAAGCACTCTTAAAAGCCATCTCTTTAGCCCCCAAACACCTTTGATATCAGGCCCACTAACCCCCGCCAAGCTAGAAAACACACGTACACGTGTGTGTTAGTATATGTATGCACACACATACACACACACACACACACA
>CABHPP010109237.1:0-31389 GCA_902168425.1 Peromyscus attwateri
AATTACAATAATAATATATTTTGCGATATGTGACAATTGTATGTGTGAGTTTCAGCTCCCATAGTTTTGCAGAAACTGTTGTGCCCACTTGTTTGTGTAGCTGCTTCAGTGCTACTCTGTAGTCATGGCAGCCACCACAGAAAGAGCCTAAGGGGTGTGTGTGTGTGTGTGTGTGTGTGTGCGTGGTGGGGCACAGTCTCACTATGCAGGCTGGGCTTGCTTAGAACTTGCCACGATCCTCTCTGCCTTGGCCTCAAGAGTGCTGGGATCAGAAATGTGTGCGGTCAGGCTCGCTCAGTCAAAGCCCAGAGTATTTACTCTGGCCCTTTACAGGAGGGGCTTGCCCGCCCTAAGCCTGGCCGCCTGAGCTAGCGAGGTCTGCTGCAAGCTGCCAGCTGGCCACAAGGTGTCAGCCGTCCTCCACCGGTGCTTCCTCCCCCATGGCTCCTGAGGCGCCTCAGCACCCAGTGCTCTTGGGGAAGGCTGGAGGCTCCTCCCCGTACAGTAGCTGTGGGGGTAGTCCAGCAGCCACCGGCTGAGAAGCTGGGCAAACACATGGGAGTTTGGAGTTTATGGGGGAAGAGTACAGGGCTGGTGTGATACAGGGTTGGCTAGCTTCTTGAGTACAGAAAGTATTCTTTGGTTCAAGCTTTATTTGTATTTTGTATGTTTACAGTATTCTCCAGACAAGTTAAAACTATCCATTTCAAGAGAAGTGAGATTTTCATGAACCCAGCTGACCTCTGAGGTGGCAACGGGGTACAAATGGGTCCCTGTCCAACAATGACTCACTAACTGAAGCTTTGGCCGTTTTCTTCACCTCTTTCAGAACCTGGGCCTTGAAACTTTCTCTAGGTGAACTAGTACTTAGCCCAGTGTGCCAACCAAGCACTGTGAGCTTGACTATTTGCCAGGGTGTGTGCACAGGAGAGTGTCATAAAATACTTCTGGAAGTTCCAAGCCTGCACCTTCTCCTGCTAGATGCTTGGCCTCGGGTGGGTAGCCTCCATGTGACATAGGAGACCCAAATTTGAGAAGTAAGCCTGTTGGGCACCTAGCCATATAGTAGGAGAGCCAGGATTCTGCCTGGGCCAACCTATACTACTTCATGCCCTCATGAAAGTCACCGCAAGCAGCAAGCATCCACTCTGCTTTCTTTTCTTGTTTTTTTTTTGTTGTTGTTGTTGTTTGTTTTTGTTTTGTTTTGTTTTTCAAGACAGGGTCTCACTATGTAGCTCTAGCTGTCCTGGAACTCGCTCTGTAGACCAGGCTGGCCTTGAACTCACAGAGATCCACCTGCCTCTGCCTCCTGATTGCTGGGATTAAAGGCGTGCGCCACCACTGCCCGGCTTCATCCACTCTGCTTTCAAACCTTGCCTTCTTCAGCCACGGTGTGTCCCTGAGGCCTGGTACCCAGTAACTACCCTCTTCACTGCAGAGAAGCAGTGAGCTGCATGTCTCTACTCAGCTGCCACTGGGGAAATGAAAACCACAAGACTTCTGGCATGCAACGGATTTTCCTTTCGGGCCGTGGGCACTGTGGGCATGCCTCCGGTCCTTGTCTTTTGTACTTTTCCTCCTGCAGGCTCCCACATGCTTGCCAGCTTTCATGGCAGGTCCTAGCTCATCTCCTCTGACATAGGCACCTGTTCCTGAAGCTGCTTTTGGGGGTCTTCAGGCTGCCCTAGCTTCTAACCACTTTCCTGGATACCAACTTGTTTCTGAATGGCTGTTATGGAAAGCAGAGAGACAATGCATGAGGGCGTTAGAGCTGGACTCCAGTCTTTCCCACGAAACCTACCAATCCTGAGTCCTTCTTAGCGCCCCTTTGCAAGGACTCAGATATGTAAATGTGAATGATAATACACATGTGCCACCACCCACATAGGGAGGTTTGAGAACAACTGGGAGTTGGTTCTTTTCTTCCACCATGTGTTCCGGGGATTGAACCTAGGTCACCTCCTTGTACAGCAGGTGCTTTCACCCACTGACCAATCTTGTTGGCCACAGCCACCCAATTTTCAACCATTTAACCAACAGCTATTAAGATGATACTATGGTTATGGCACTGAGCCAGACAGACGTGGCCTTTGTGCCCAGGGCCTGGCCGAGGACGAATAGTCACCTATCATGCCAGATGGCAGAGTGTGTGATCTGGGGACAGCAACTTCCCTGTTCCACAGCTGGGCAAGCAAAAGCCTTGTCCAGAGGGTGGGAAGTCTGGAGCCACCGCCATGATCGTGGGGTCTGCCTACGAACACTTGCTTGTCTGCACCTGCCACCTCTTGCTTTTCTCTGGTGTGCATTCTTCCTACCTTGGTCAGGTTCGACTCACTGAGCCTAGGGGGCCGTTCTGAGGCAAATCTCGTGCCTTTGGAAAAGTGGTACAGATGATTCATGACAGCCACTGGGCCCTGTGGGGAAGACGACGTGAGCGCAGGGAAGTGCCAGGTGACAGGCTGCAGCTTCGGCTCAGGGATGCAGACAGGGGCTTTGTGATGTTTACTCAGACTGTCTGCCTCACTTGAGTTGGGAGGTCCTTTTGCTGTCAGCTCTAGCTCTTTTTTTTTGGGGGGGGGCGCACTCCTGGGCACACATAGGTATGTCCCATGGTGCTTACTAGGGCTGAGACTGAAGGAAGGGGAACAGATTGGGAGGAAATCTGACAGAGAGCTGAATGGAAGGCAGATGTGTGCACATAAACACACCTGTTCTGGGGAGAACTAGGCAGTGAAGTGTTGAACAAGGTAACTAGGATAAAGGTGGAAGATGTCGCAGAATGGAAAATCTCAGGCAAGTCAGCCAACCTCAGAGCCAAAGCGCTATGCCAAAGCCACAGAAGGGAAAGCTGGGTGTGGTGGTGCACACCTGTAACCCCGGCATTCAGGAGAACTGAAGCAGCTGCTGGAGGCCAGCCTGGGCCACATCCTATGTATACAGTACAGCTGTCCCCCACCCCAACAGATTTTGTAGCACTGGCCACTGGTACATTTGTGACGTGGACTTGGGGGTGGTGGTGAGCCTGCATGACAGACTCTGTCTTGAGCTAGTCTTTGAATGCTTCATGACTAGAGCATGTGGTGAGTGGCTCAGTGAGAGAAAGGCAGAAGGGTAGAGAAGCGCACTCTCCCTCTAGCGCCTGTCCAGGAGGTGACTCGGGGTGAAATAGACTGGTTTCCCTCACTGGGAAGAGAGAAGATGGCCTCAGCAGAATTGCTTAGGAGCAGGTCTCTTTCCTGGTCTCAGGCAGCCACTCTCCACATGGTCATTTCTTTTCCCCACTGGAGTTTAGGTATCTTGAATCCCACATCTTCGAGGTGATCAGAAGAGCAGAGGTGTTACAGGCCACTTCCCATGCCACCTGGGCCTCCTGATTTCCTCCAGAATAAGCACATGGCGCACCATCAGCCTTGTATCCGGAATCATTTACCAGAAGTGTTTAATCCTCACAAAGGTTTGGGAAGCCATGGCAGGGCCCCTTTCCCCCTCCCAGAAGCTAACCTCAGGGTGAACAGAGGGGACTCTGGACTGAGGCCATCCCTAATTTCCCTTATTCCCCACCAGCCAGGAGGCCAGACACAGGCACAGGCCACCATGTATCGCCCCACTTCTGCAGCCCACAGCACCCCCTCCCTCCCTCCCTCCCTCCTCTCAGCAGCTGCCTCTGCAGATGCCTGTGTCCCCTCCCAGTACGAGTGACGGTATCCAAGGCCTTTTCAGAAAGAAAGGGGCCAGAGCTCGGTTCGGAGGCCTGGAAAGGCTTCTGTGTGGCTCTTCGTCCCTCTGTCATTCTGTCCGCAGCTCGGTAATAGCTTCTGTGTCGATGTTCACTCTCCCTCAATCTGGACAGGTCACTGTGGGGAGGTGGCAGTGGGACAGTTGTCCTGGCCTAGTACTGTGGCAATTAGGCCTACCTGTTTTAGAGAAACTGAGGTGTCTAAGAACAGCCTGGCATTTCTCAGGAGGCTAAGGCTAGTCTTTGGCTGAAATTTCACTGAGGAATCCCTAGTGCATGAAGAAGGCCACGCAAAAATGATCAGGGAGGAACTGTCAGGGAGGAACCACAAATGCTCTCGTCTCCCGGGTCCAGCCCACTTCCATCCTTCACAGGCCCTGTAAACAAAAGCCTACTGAAAGGAGCAGGCATAGGGAAAGGCACTCTGTGGGGCCCCAGTTTTCCACAGCAGCAGCCAGGGAGGCCCAGGCACTGAGGCCAGGCTTGCTAGGACACTGCAGGAGGGAAAGGGACTCTTCACCATCACTGGCAGATCCTGCCACTGGCTGGAAGGAGGCCCAAGTATCCCCATCCCCATCCCCATCCCATTCCACTCAGACTAGCTCAGGTGCCAGCAGAAATGGGTGTCCCTAAGGCCACAATAGCCAATGTCCCCGCTGTTGCAGCTGCTGGAGTTTCAAGGCTGGAACATGACTGGCTCCATGTCCTGTCTTCTCCCCTTTTTTCCCCGCCAACCTCTGGGGTATGGGAGACAAGACAGCAGCGGAAGTCCTAGGACAAGTCAAGCGGCTGGGCTGCCTTGGCCATCCTGTCCTACCAAGGTAGAAAAAATGGTCCTTCCCACCGGAGGACCTGTAGGGCAGGGCTGGCCCAGTGGAGGAGAGGTTGGCATAAAGGAGAGCAGACACTAGCCAGGCGTCTACTTCATGTAAACAAGGTAGCAGTGCTCCTGTCCAGCCATGGCAGTCTGCTGGAGACGGTGATGGTTGAGATGCTTCAGATCCTGCCATCTGGGATTCAGGCACTCAGACTGGGATGGAGGCTGCAGGGAGGAGGCCTGGTTAGCATCTGATGTGTGAACCAGTACAGGGTATAGGCCATGCTCTCCTCAGCAGAGGACAGGATGGGTAGGCATCTGCAGGTCCCACCTACCACTACCCTGCCGCTCAGGAGATCACACAGTTGCTGGACTTGGTGATCCTGTCACTTGCTTTACCTGTGGAGACAGGGCACAGACATGGAGGGCATAAATAACAAGCTCAGTGAGTTTGCCACAAGCCCAACCTCGAACCGCCCACATAAGCAAGTTTGGAGCTCAGGACCAATGCCTCTCTTCCAAGCAGCTGGTCTGGAATCCAGGTCAACAGGGCACCCAGGAAAGCAAAGGGACTATCTGTTTCAGCAGCCTCACCATGATTGGAGGATCCCCATGACTGGAGAAACAAGTGGTCTGTGTCTCCTGACCAACAACGATAGGGACTCTGGAGTCAGCCACCAAAGACTTAGAGTCCTATCATTAGCGGCTAAATGTTGAAGGCAGCTTCAGGCTCTCAAAGTGAAATCAATGGCACTCTCAGGGGTCCTAACTGGAGGGCACAGGGGCGGCAGCAATGAACCTGCTTTATTGCAGAGCTCAAGCAGTAGCCCTGTCCTGGAAGTGGTCGGTGACAGTGCCAGGCCCTGGCCTTCCTGTCCAGTCTCAGCTCCTTCGGCCACTCAGGGAGCTATGCCTGGGGAGGGCAGTGTGGTCACACTGCTGTGGGGTGACCCAGGCAGCGGATGGAGCAGCACAGGCCCCGGGCTGAGAAGGCTGCTTTTCTCTAGACTGTCCTCTCCTCCCCTCCAGGCCCTTACATCTACTCCTACCTCCTTCACAATCGCAGGAAAAGGTGCCAGCGTCCTCATGATAGAATCCTTCTCTGGACTCTGGGGGAGGAGAACTGTGAGGTGACCTGACACCTCTGGCTGGCTCTGGAGGCACTGAACAGTTGAAGACAGAGTCCACATCCTTAGAATGCCTGCTGGCTGCTTTTCCCAGGTGGACGCCACTGTGTTACTTCCTGCCTATTCCCGCTTATACAATAAAGACAGTCTCCCTTGTGCTCACACCGCCGTCCATATCACTTCAGCTGTGAATTTAATTAAGGTGACGACTGCCTCTTGTGAGTTGTAGTAGCAGGAGAGGCACTGGGCAGGGCTAGACCTAGAACTCTGGTGCTGCAGCCCCTTCGTGAGCCCCTGTGCCTGTCGAAGGCCACCATGCCCAGGCTTGCTGTCCCTGCTCTACTAGCCACTGCCTCAGTGGGGTTACAGTGAACTCATTCCTCAGTACTTACTGCAGAACCAGCCGCCTGGGTGTCCCTGCTGGGTGTCCCCTGGACTCAGGCAGATGACTGCCTAGAAGGAGGTAGGACAGGAAACAGTGGCCTTCTGTGGTGGTGCTGCTGAGGGCTGTGTCTGGTGTGGCTCTGTGAAGGTCATTAAATTCTACCACCCTGGAGCCCCTTGCTGCTGCTGCAAGAGCGAATGAAAGGCCCCCACTTCCTCTCCTCAGTGGCCTTTTCTGTTTGCTTAGCCTGCAAAGTGGATGCCCAGTGCCTCCCCAGAGGCAGCAGCGCTTCAGAGGCAGGAAAGCAAAATCAACCTCTGGATCCAGAAGCAGGGCAGGAATGTGCCGAAAGTACGGGAGCATCCCAGAGGCTGTGCCCTGCCAGCTCCTTCCCAGAGAAGGTGGTCTTTAGCAGGCCCTGACCCTCCCATTTGTAGAGATGGATGCCAGCTTAGAGATACACCTTATCCTCAGGATTCATTTCTAGGACTCTGACAGAGAAACAGGCTTGAAGGAAAATTCTTTGTGTTCCATCTTTCTTTCCATGATCATTTACCAGAAAACTGCCAAGGGCAGATGCCTTGGACCCATTCAGATTAATGTGGAAGAATTACGCCAACCACTCAAACAATTTCTTTTTATAAAGTATGTGTGGCAGGGAAGTGAGTGGCCCAAAGAAGACTTATGTGAGCAAGCCAACTGCAAAGAGGCTCAGCCCTGGAGACTGGAAACAGGAATGAAGAGCAGTAGGAACGGGCTATGGCATGCATGGAGGCACTGGGAAGGTGACAACCTGGGGCATGTGGAACAGCAGCTAGGAGCCAAGATGCTTCAAGAGGAGGGGAGGCAGGGAACAACATGGGAAGTCACACAGGACTGTGACAACAGGAAGTCCCCTCTTCCTATAGCTTTTAGGGCTTCACATTCCTTTTATCTGGAACATTCTTTCCCTGATGTTCATGTGTCCATCTGAGGCTCTGCTCCAGTGCTCCTTAATCAATGAGGCCTCCCCTGGGCACCCTGTAGAACAGAGTCATGATGTTCCCTGCCCTCAACCATCCCTAGGGTAATGGGTGCCACAAGAAAGGGCTTTTGTTCATCCCATTCTCTGCTTAATTTAGAACTGTGCCCCACAGAGCAAATACTTGGAAACCATATTCTCTTTTTTTTTTTTTTTTTTTTTTTTTTTTTTTTTTTCCGAGACAGGGTTTCTCTGTGTAACTTTGCGCCATTCCTGGAACTCACTTGGTAGTCCAGGCTGGCCTCGAACTCACAGAGATCCGCCTGCCTCTGCCTCCCGAGTACTGGGATTAAAGGCGTGCGCCACCACCGCCCGGCATTGGAAACCATATTCTTATTGGATAAAACAAGTAAGCAGGCAATGGCTGGCTACTTGGAGTTCAGGCCAATACAAACAACACCGGTGATGCATGCTTACCTAGCACCATTCTGAGAGTGAGCAGAGGCCCAGACAGCCTCAAAGGAACTGGGAAGACACACAAATTGTTTGGCCTTCTGGTAACAACAGCACAACTAAGTTGGAGAGATGATGACTCAGAAGCTAAGAACACTTGTTGCTCTTTCAGAGGGCCCGAGTTCGGTTACCAGCACCACATGATGGGTCAAAAACATCTGTAAATCCAGTTTCAGGGGATCTAAAGCCCCCTTTTGAACTATGCAGGCACCAGGCACACATGTAGTGCCCATCTATACATGCAGACAAAATACTAGACATATAAAATGAAATAAATCATACATATATGAACAGTACAGCTGCCTCATCTTTGGAGCAGAGTTAGTTGGTCACAGGGCTCAGGATAATCAGATTTGACTACATATTCCACACAGCAGCTGGGGCCTGACCCACGCTCCTCAAGAGCAACACCTGAGTGATATTCCCAAGAATGGGGGTCACAGATCCACAGCTCAGGTAGTACTTCCTCACGAGTCCACCCCGATGAGGATTCAGATTTCCAGGCAAGACATCAAAGATCACCAGCCCCACAGGGCAACATAGAAGAGCCTGCAGTCCCCAAATCCAGGAGCCTTGCAGCCACAACTCTAAAATCAGAGACGGCATCACAGGCCTTCCCGTCTCCACAGAAGCAGGGAAATGCTATCAGCACTACTCTTTCAGAGGCAGCTGCAGCTGTTCGGAGGTGGCTCTGGGGGCAGAGACCATGCTGCTCTTTTCCTCCTGGCCTGTCTGTGGACACGGGGTTGGCCCTTCTGGAGTTCAAGGATCTTGTTCATGGGGTGCCACCATCAGGCAGACACTTGCAAAAACCATCTGAGTTCTGAATGGCAGCATTTCACTCTATGTCCCCTTTAATACTTGGAAACCGTTGTCGATTTTCCAGTGATGGCCTAGGAGTTCAAGAACAGCACCTGGGACCACCTCCTCTAGCCTAGTGACTTCCCCAAAGGCAGAGCTTTGCCTGAGTCTCCTGAAACTAACTGCATTGGTACTAGTCTGAAGACCCCGCTGTATTGGAGAGCTTTGTGGGAAAACCAACGCTCCTGTTCAAAATGCAGACATCTACATTCAGTGCTTCATGACCTGTTAATGTGTCTGTTACCATATGGTGTAGAAAGCAAACAGGAAAAGGTAGCTTTTCTTCCACTGACTCACTGAAGCCATCATAGTCTAACCTAACAGGAGTGAGTGTGCTCATGTGTTGGCGATCCTGAGAGCCACTATTTTGTTACATGAATTCCTTCGATACTGGCATTCCTATGTTATGCTTCTGATTTAATCTAGTGTTTAATTTTAAATTCTTGGCAGTGGGGATTGGTTAAAAGATGAAATGGATCTTCATGGCAACAGCTGTGATAAAAGCTTTGGTTTCCAAAGCTGTTTTTTTTCCTGTCAGCACCACTAGCATTCCACGTTTTGCTGAACATCATCAATTCCTTAGTCTTTACCAATATGGTGAATGCCATCCAGAGAATGATACATTTAGTTGACGAAATCCTGCTTCATAGTGGTTTAAAAAAAAAATGCAGATTTCTGAGCCCAGCCCAGCAGTGCAGACTCTATTCACGGGATTTTAAACAAGGATATCTGTAGCTGTGCTCTCCTGAGAATGGGAGCTCTCTGCTCTCAGAGAGCCTGCACAGAGATCCTGTAAGGGTGCAGGTGGCAAGGGGCCAGGGGGATAGAAGCTGATAACCCAGTGCGGACACAGTTTAGTTATGAGAAAAAGCAAACGGCAAAGGACACACAGCTTCAGCCACTAGAGGGGGCTCTGGCTCTTCAAACTTCCAGGCTGATTCCATTGTGGGTTTCTTACCCCCCCCCCCACCCCCCCCCCCTACCCCCAAAGGAGGCGATTCTGTGAGATTCTCCCCAGGGCCACACCTGGGTTTGCAAAAATTTGCATGCTGTTTGACAACTATATACTTCTTATCAAGCAATTTTACAGGCTGTCAGCTCTCGGCTTTTCCTCTTTCTCTCTCTCACCCACCTTGTCATCCACCCACGTTCTCTCTGACAAGAGGGTGCAGAGACAGACAGGACAGTCAGCATCAACTCAAAGGGACCTCAGAAGCCCTCCCCAGTTTACCCCTCCTCCTCTAGAAGAGGAGACAGCCCTGGAGAGGGGAGGGCAGTGCGGCAAGAGCTGAGATCATTCCACTACTGTCTGTTGCAGCTTGAATGCTCCCTGTGGGAAGGGGATTCCTTCCCTGGATGGGTTCCTTCTCTGAGGAAGAAGCTGAAGTGGTTCCAATCCAACTCAAGCTCCCGCCGTCCCAGGATGGGGGCCCATGCTGCCTTGTTAGGTGTGCAGTCAGCTGCTCAGTGGCTGCCACCTTGAGGGGAGGCACCAGAGGTCCCTGAGCCTAGAGTTTGGGGAGATGTAGGTATAGGAAAGGCTTTTGGGAGGAGAAATTCAGCTTCTCAGCTCCGCCTTTGAGCAAGAAAGAAGCAGGTGCCTGAGGTCTCGGTAGACAGCTAGGATTTCAGAGCCTTGGTGGGGGTGGCAGGGTATGTGTATGTGTATATATGTGTGTGTGTGTGTGTGTGTGTGTTGCTACCTCTATGTTCTTCCCTGGGCTTGGGGTGGGAGTAGGGGGGAAACGACACACTTTAGACTTTCCTATGTGTGCTAGCCAGTCTTACTCCAGCCCTTCTTCTGCTCAGGGGCCTGGGTGCTCTGGAGCTCCCAGCGGCACAATGGGGTCTGCTTGCTGGCTCCAGGGTACCATGTACAGATGCTCAGAGACAGGCAGCAGCGGCAAACACTAACTGCCCAAGTCATGGGGGTGGGGGGGATCTGACACCAGAGGCAGCAGGAAAGGACAAGACAATGGGCTTTGCGTTTCTATGGAAACAGCACCTAAGGGTGAGGGGCAGGAGAAGAGAAAGCTTCCACCTCACTTCCAGACAGGAGTTGGGAAACAACCCCTTTGTGGTTGGGCTCGCCCCCTCCTCTTCCTTGCCAGGTGTTCACCATGGCAACCCTCCTTCCAAACAAGAGGCACAGAGCACATCAGCATCTGGTGTCGGGGAGCCAAGGAAGCCCAAGGGGAATGGGGGACTAGCCACTCCTCTCTTGACAGGTCAAGGCCCAGACCTGGCTTTGACTTGGGTTTACAGTCATTTTCCATGGCCTGCATTTACTGCACTTCTCCCAGTTTCCACCTGCATCGGGACTCATGAGGTCTTCATGAGGGTGAAGGGAAAGAAAGTACCCATATGGAACCTGGCCTGCCGAGCTGCTCAAGCAGTGTGGGCCCACTGGAGGCAGCGGGGACTGGAGGGTGGTCCTGGTGCTCATACCGTGCCACATTGCAAAGATTCCCAGACCTGTTCTAAGAGGGAGCTATATCCCTGGGTTCAACGGGACATGAAGTGCTTCTAATCAGGAGAAAGTGGCATTTTTCCCTGCTCTAGACCATTGACTGGGTCAAAGCCAGATCTATGGGATACCTGAGCCCTTGGGCTGCTCAGGACAGGTACTTCACAATCAGTTTTCACATAGCGAGTCGGCCAGGAAGCTCAGTTACCATCACCTCAAAGTCCTGCAACCACAGAAGGAAAAATCCCAGCACAGAAGTTCTTCCAGCTCAGGGAAGCTGAGAAGAGAAAGGCTCCGCGGCAGTCTGTTTGTCACTACCAGACTCCTGGAAGGTCATATCGAGACTGCTCTGGAGGAGAAAAAAAGACAGGGCTTCAAGGTGCTCTCAGAGAGACAGTTAGAAAAGATCCACTGCTCCACATTACCAGTCTCTCCCAGAGGGCAAATTCGCTTTTCACACAGACTGGGGATAACGGTTCTAACTATTATCATGGAAACTAGGAAGCTGGTCAGCGCATTAGTGAGACGGGGTATGTCTGACCAGGTCAGATCCCGATGACAGCAAGCAGCAGGAAGCCAGAAGGAGCCCAGACTCACAGCCAGTGCTGTGCACTGTTTCTTCAGGTATAAAAGGAAAACTTGTCACACTTCCTTCTTTTACTGGAGTTACTATAAAGGTGATCTGAATACCATGAGGAGTAAAACAGTCCTCACAGACCATCCCATGTCCACTGCTGTGCTAAACACCAAGCAAGGCCTGTAGCGCTCTTCCCTCAGAGACAAGGAATCTGAAACTAGGACTTGCAGTGACTTGCCCAGGGCCACCAGGTTCAATGGCGGGCACTCACCTGATATGTTGGCACTGGAACCCTCATTGGGCCTCTTCCCCAGAGGAAACTCCATGTCAGCAAAAGTCTCAGTGGAGGTGGAGTTGACCAGCACCGCAGGCCTCTTCACTCGTCGGCTGAAGAGCCTGCTGCTAAAGCGTCTACCCTCCTTGGCTGGGGTGGCCTCTCCATTTGCAACTTCTCCCTTGCCATTCTGGGGGAGCGCCTCTCGGGATTTGTGCCTCAGGTCCGAGTGCACCTGAGAGACTGTCCTGCCATCCTTTGGTCTCAGCAATCTCGAGGGAATGGGCTCCACTGTGGGCAATATCTGTTCTACTGTAACCAGATCATTCAGAAAGCTCTCCAGACGCCGGGCAGACTCACCACCGCCACCACCCTCCTGTCCCTCCGCGTTGCCATCAGCCTCCCGCTGCTGCCGGGCCGCCCAGCGCATCATCTCTCCTGGAGGAGCGCGGCTGTTTGCCACTAAGGCATACTTGGGGTTGATAAGTTTGCGAGCTACGGTGGAGGAGTAGTTGAGGCCAAGCCTGCCTGCCAGACCCAGGTGCTGGTACAAGTTCACTTCCTCAGAGATGGCATACAGCTCCCGGAACTCTACGTCAAAGGGCTCCACATTCTGCCCTGTCAGGAGCAAAAGAAGATTCCTGTCCACATAGGAGGAGCTCCAGGTGAAGCTGGGGACAGAAAGCAGAGACATGGATGGGCCCAGCCCTCTCCAGTATCCTACCAGTAGCTCCTTTAACACCCTTCAACCTGCTTCAGCCTGCTCTGTCACTGTGGCTACACTGCCCGATGCCTGGTGAAAGATGTCTCATGCCCTCACACTGGATTGCTCTCCTTTCACCAGGCCAAATTCTCCCCACCCTCTTCCTTCCCACGGGGCTTGAGAAGTCAAACCTGGATCCACATCTACCCTTCCTGTGTGCCTTGTACAACGTGGCTACAGGGCCTAAGGTAGAACATGCCATAGGGAGATGGCAGGGTCTTAACTTTGAGGCTTTGAGGCTCAAATGAAGTAACCAGCTCACTCCCTGGTACAAACGCGTGCAATGCATAGGAACTAAGCTGTGCCATTGCCAGCATTGTCCCACCCCTACTCATCCTTCCCAGCATGCACAGGGTCTACACAGACCCATACTTCAACTGCGGAAGAGGACTCAGATCATTTACTCATGGTTACACGTGCTCAGGTCTCACTTAGATTTTCACTTTCTCAGAGGAAAGAGCTGGCTCACATACAGGTTCTCACAGACCTGGGACTTTGCCTTCAATTCAAATTCTGGAGTAATCTCTCTGTGCCACATCTGTGGTCGTCTGAATGAGAACGGCCCCCACAGGCTCACATATTTGAATGCTTAGTCCCCAGTTGGTAGAACTGTTTGGAAGGATTAGCAGTGTGATCTTGTTTCAGGGGGTGTGTCACTGGGGGTGGGCTTTGAGGTTTCCAAAACCCATGTCATTCCCAGGTAGCTCTCTTTGCCTTGGGCTTATGGATGAGATGTGAGCCCTCAGCTACTGCTCCAGCACCATGCTTACCTGCCTGTGGCCATGCTCCCTGCCCTCTGGAACCATGAGCCCCAAATGAAACGCTTTCTTTTAAAAGTTGCCTTGGCCATGGTGTTTTGTCACAGGAATAGAAATTAGACAACATCTCACATTGCTTCCCCAAATCTTATCCCTTTTATTTCCTGCTTATCCCACCCAAAAACCAGCCTCAAAATACAACCAGCTGCTGAGGACCATGACAAGTAAGTAATGCTTAATGTCTAGGAAGAGTTGGTCTTCTCTCTGGAATAATCAATCTGTCAACAAAAGTCTGAAGAAAGGAACTGGGCAGGAGACTGTTTCTGACCAGGACAGACAATGCCTCTTAAAACCATGACTGTTGGGGCTGGAGAGATGGCTCAGTGGTTAAGAGTATTGGCTGCTCTTTCAGAGGTCCTGAGTTCAATTCCCAGTAACCACTTGGTGGCTCACAACTATCTATAATAGGATCTGATGCCCTCTTTGGCACGCAGGCATGCATGTAGACAGAGAGCTCATACCTAAAAAAATACATAAAAAAGAAAAAAAAAAGACAAAAAAACCCAAACAAACCCCAAAACAAACCAACAACAATCATGACTGTGGAAGCTCCAGGCTAGCACATCCCTGAACAATTACCATGAATACAGGTCTCCCGGGCCCTCCCTGTCCTGGTCCAACACACCTGTAAGATCCAGTTGCGACTTTGTCCCCATCCACCATTAGGAACCTTGATGAGAGAGTCCCCTTGATCTTCCCCATGGGCATGTAGAAGCCAACTCCTGTCACAGAGCGGACACGGATGTTCTGTAGAGAAGAGAAAGACACAGTTGCCCTGTGTGGGGAGGCCTCCAGGCTTTGCACCAAGGTCTTGCTTTGGGAGAGATCCACAGACTCTGACTGCTGCCCAAGTCTTTCCAAAATTCTCTGCTTCCTTCTGTCTTATATGCTTTACTTTCAACAAGCTCAGGAGAGTTCTTGCTCTAAGTTCCCAACCAGAGAACTACAGCCCTATGCTGAACCCGACAGTGAAGCCAGTAGTTCTACAGACGGACCACCCCAGGGCCAAGCGAGCGCTGCTTCCTTCAGCCTTGGCAGCTCTAGACGACAGAAAGTATTAAGGGTATATCAGTAAGCAGTTACAAGTTCCTGAGTCATGACTTTGTATAGAAGGAAAAATATTGGGATCTTGAACTTCAATCTGAGCCCCTGAACTTGGGAGGAGAAAGGGGGAGGAGTCAGAGGAAAGGACAGAAGGAGTTTCCCATCTCATTTTGGCCCACAACCTGTCCCGGTGGTGCAACTCACCCGAATGCGGAAGTCAGCAAGCTCCAGGTCCTGACACATTTCCAGAAAGTACTTCACTCCTGCTTCATCCAGGATAATGTACACAGGGACCCGGCGCTTAGAGGCAGCATCTACAATGTCTTGGAATATATCCCCATCAGTGAAAACATCCATGACAACAGCAATGACCTGGACAGAGAAGGTGCTGCTGAGACATGTTGTGACTGGTACATGTTTTGAGACATACCTGCCCAGAGAGGACCACCTTGCCTTGGGGCAACTGATGGCCAAGAGTCAAAAACCCTACCTGCCACCACTCCTGGGTTCTCCAGGTACCCACAATTTAGAGCACACTGAATTCAGGTGAAGGGCCCAAGGGTGCAGGCTCTGCTGCTGGTACTTTATCCTGGATAAATCCCAGCGTACTCTGGAAATTTCCAGAACTCTTCAGACGCCATTTCAGGAGAGGGCTGGGAGCCTGGAGAGAGCTGCCCCTGCTGCCCCATGGAAAGAGCAGACGTGAGGAGATGTTACGGAAAAGGTGGGAGGGAGGGGTTCATTTCCATCAGCCACGATCTGCATGGCCATCAATTTCTCGGCAGGTCTGGGTACTCTATCTCCCTGCAGCTATGCAGAGTCCCAGTGCTGATGCTGATAGAGCTGGAGTTGGCCAGGTACCCCTGACCTCTGATGCTCAGCTTTCCCCCTACCCCATCATTAAATTAAGAACAGTGGGAAGACCCAGTTTTGCTTTTTTTTTTTTTTAAGATTTATTTATTTATTTTATGTATGAGTGCTCTATCTGCTTGTACAACTTTATACCAGAAGAGGGCATCAGATCCCACTATAGATGGCTGTGAGCCACCATGTGGTTGCTGGGGATTGAACTCAGGACTTCTAGAAGAAAAGCCAGTGCTCTTAACTGCTGAGCCATCTCTCCAGTCCCCCAGTTTTCCTTTTTTTAAACATTTATTCTTCTCTCATATATTACATCCAGACCATAGTTTTCTCTCCTCCTAGTCCCTCCCCCCTCTTCCATTTCCTTTAAAAAAAAAAGAGCCTATAGGGATATCCATCAAACAACATGGCCTAAGAAGATACAAGATTGGGCACAGGCCCTCATATCGAGGCTGGACAAGGCAACTCAATACAAGGGAAAGGGTCCTGAGTGCAGGTAAAAGAGTTAGAGACACCCCTTCTCCCATTGTTGGGAGTTTCACAAGAACACCAAGCTATACAACCATAAGGTATATGCAGAGGACCTAGCTCAGATGCATACAGGGTCTGTGTTTGTCGATTCTGTTTGTCGGTCTCTGTGTTTGTCGTCTCTGTGAGCCCCTATGAGCCCTGCTTAGTTGATTCTGTGGGTCATGTCCTCCTGGTGTCCTTGGCCCCTTGATCTTACTGTCCTTCCTCCCTATCCCCTGACTCCACCTAGTGCCCAGCTGGGAAGACCCAGTTTTCTAACTTGAGTCACTTCCATTTTCCTGCACAAACATCCCCTGTCCCATCTTGAAGGGTTTTCTTGTGGGCCCCAAAGACTGTAGACCCACCACTTTCTACTTATGTGACCTTAGGCAAGACACTTGACCTCAGTGAGCCTGCTTCCTCATCTGCAGAGTGGAGATGCCCTGCACTTTATACCTTTGCTGTGAGGATTAGAGATAAGGCATGTAAGGTGCCGTACACACGCAGTATAGTGAATCCTCAATCAGTGGTAGTTGAAAATACAGACTCTTCATCCAGGCCAACGCCAGCACCCTGGACTTCCTGGCAGGAAAACGGAGCTAATAATGGTGCCTATCTCATTGTGTTGAGGACTCAATGGCACACATTAACACTTAAAGCAATGCTGGGCAGTGAGTGGTAAGTTCAATAAACTTCTATCACCTACAACACCATCACTGTCACCATCTTCACACCACACTTTACCATAATTCCAGCCTCTGAGCTCTCCCTATTCCCTTACTTCCTACAGTATCACTTACTGCTCTCTCTAGCTCTTTCTTCCTTTTCTCTTTTTCTTTTTTCTTTTTCTTTCTTTCTTTCTTTCTTTCTTTCTTTCTTTCTTTCTTTCTTTCTCTCTCTCTCTCTCTCTCTCTCTCTCTCTCTCTTTCTTTCTTTCTTTTTTTTAAGACAGGGTTTCTTTGTGTAACCTTGGCTATCCTGGAACTCACTCTATAGACCAGGCTGGTCTTAAACTCACAGAGATCCACCTGCTTCTGCCTCCTCACCCTCCTAAGTGCTGGGAATAAAGGCATATGCTGGATTAAAGTTGTGAGCCACCACCACCCAGCTTTCTAGCTCTTCCATTTGCCAACCATTAACATCCACATGATGATTACTGGGCCCCCATGCGCACAGTGAGGATCTAAAGACAGATAAGTTACAATTGCCACAAGGATGATAAGCCACTTACACAAAATAACTAAGGCATAAGGTGAAAGAGATAAATGTCTTAAGAGTTACACAAGTGACATGTGACGTGCAGTGAGAGATAGGCAAGTACTGCTTTTAGCCAGGGAAGGGAAGAATAAAACAAGCCTTACAAGGAACAGGGTGTCCTTGGGTGCCGTGAGAAAGGACTAGGGAAAAGAAAGGATCAGGGTGAGAACTGAGTACTGGATGTGTACGGCACCTTACATGCCTTATCTCTAACCCTCACAGCAAAAGTATAAAGTGCAGGGCATCTCCACTCTGCAGATGAGGAAGCAGGCTCACTGAGGTCAAGTGTCTTGCCTAAGGTCACATAAGTAGAAAGTGGTGGGTCTACAGTCTTTGGAGCCTACAAGAAAACCCTTCAAGATGGGACAGGGGATGTTTGTGCAGGAAAATGGACTCAAGTTAGAAAAATGGGTCTTGGCTGGGCTGCTCTGTGTGACTGTGCCCTGGCCAGGAGCACTGGGCTGAGACAGGGGAATGTGCCTTCCTTGCTTTGAGAGACCTACAAAGTGAACATTTCTGACAAAAGGCACAGCTCCAGCAAAGACACTTTGAAGCACCATGGTTCTTAACTTCACGTTAACTTGGCTGGGCCAGAGTCCAGATATTTAGTGAAATACCATTCTGGATGTTTCTGTGAAGGTATATTTTAGGCTTCAAATAAAGCATTCTCCCCTCTATTTGTGTGTGGGCCTTCTCCAATCAGTTGAAGGCCTTCATAGACAAAGACTGACTTCTCCTGAACAAGAAGAAATTCTGCAAGCCACATGCCTTTGAACTTGGACTACACCTCTCCCTGAGGTCTCTAGCCTGCTGGTTTACCCTGAGGTTTTAGACTTTCATCTAAAAAGTAATCTCTCTAGCCAGGTGTGGTGGTACCTGTAATACCTGTAATCCTAGCATTTGCAAGGTGGAGGCAAGAAAAGCAGGAGTTCATGGCCATCTTTGTATGTACAGAAAGTTCATGACAACCTGGCATCAACATCGTCATCAGCATCATCATCCAACAAAACCACCACCAAAGGCCAAGAAAATCAACTTTTTCTTCCTTTCTGTCCCATTGCTGCTTACACACACACACACACACACACACACACACAGAGCTGATTCTGACTAGTGCAGGCTGAGAATGGGAATGAACATGCACTAACTAGTCCCCAAGTCCTCATGCACTTTGGGTAACTCTTCTAATCTGATTCTTCACAATCGCTCTACTGTCATTCCCATTTCACAACTGAGGAAGTAAACACACAGGGGCCAAGGAATGTGTCCAAGGTCACTCAGCTGGTACACAGCAAAACAAGACACAGGTACAGCTGACCCAAGAGCACATTTCACTGCTGCATGATATTTCAGAAACATCAAGTCAAAACCCCATTCTTGGAAAGGACTGAAATCATACAAGTATCTAGAGAGGCTGACAGAAAGAGGAGCTACAAACACAATGCAGACTGGCAAGGAGAATTAATTACAGATGCAGTAGAGATGCAAGGAATAGTAAAATATGAGCTAGGTGCGGTAGTGGAACTTACTAGAGTAAGTGTGGTTCAAGTGTGTATGAGAGAGCAGAAGCACACCTGGCCAAGCACCCGGGGAACCGCTTGGATCTCGGCACGGGTCTATAAGAGGGAAAGAGAACTCACTGCAGCTTCCCTTGGGAAAGCAAAGAATGGCCAACAGTTTCAGTATCTTTCTCTGGAAGACAAGGTGAAGAAATGGGCATAGGAGAGGGTGTGCCATCGCTGATGGAAGCGATGAATGAGTTCCACGCTCAGTTCTTAGATCTCTTCTAAGACTCATTTGTATATATGTAGATCTAAATGTGTATCACAGACATTCAAGTACTGAGGAGGCCAGAGAGGGCACAGGATCTCCTCAGGGGGTTGTGAATTGCTCGGTGTGGGTGCTGGGAACAAGACCCAGGTCCCTTGCAAGAGCAGTAAGTGCTCTTACCTGCTGAGCCGTTCTTTCAGATGAGTGGTGGGTAGATTTTGTAACCCAGCATTAGGATGTACAGAAGGAGGATCAGGAGTTCAAGGCCATCCTTAGCTACAAAGCAAGTTCCAGGCCAGCCTAGCCTACAAGAGGCTCTCCCTCCCTCCCTCCCCCCCTCTCTCTATATAATATATATATATATTTTATATATATATATATATATATATATATATATAAAATAGTCTTGAGACTGTATATTTTTCTAGCATACAAACATGTCCGAGGACTTACACTGAGCACAGGAGAAAGGAAAGGGAAAGATGAGAAGGAGAAAATGAGGGAGGTCCTTTGGTGGACTGATGACAGCAGGGGACTGTGGACTGTGGACTACGTCAGCTCTTTTGTACTTGAGGCCAACCAGTCAAACAAAACCCATGCTCAAGTCCTCCAGTGGGGCTGACACAGTCCACTGTAGGTATGGGAAGGGGACAGTGGCCTATGGGGAGGAGGTACGTGGTAGCATGGTCCTACAGAGAACACTCTTCATTCCAGGGTGTTCACACCAAACAAGCTCGATGACCTGAGTTTGCTCCCCAGAACCCGTGTAAAGGTTGACAGAACGGTTGACCTCCACATCCATGCCATAACTAACCACCTTCTCCTCCCAGCACTGCCTGAGGCCACAGTCCACTGCCCTCTCTCGTTTCTAAACTCTCCCCAGCGTCCAGCTCAGAGTCGTCCCACGTCACCTAGGACTGCCTGGCCAGTTTCCAGCTGACTTCCTGGATCCCCACTTTGACTTCTTCTGTAACTGGAAAAGCACGCAGGAAAGCTGACTTGCCCTGGCCCCCACCTAAGAATGAGAGAGGCAGAAAGTTTCCAGGACTAGCTTGCAGGAGGCTGGGGCTTTGACACCCTGGTGAGAATCAGCCATCTGTGTCACTACCAATTAAACAATGAAAGATCTGTAGTAGGGGAAAAAATCAATCGCTCACTGGCTCTTGCAATCTAGTTGTGGGGAGGTGATAAGTACCCCGCGCTTTGCTCTCCGAGGCCCTGCTTGAAATTCATCCTCAGCATCAGGCCCAGGAAAACCAGCTCCATACCCTTGTGCTGCAGCACTGAATGTGCCCATGACTCCCATGCCAAGTCTAACTTCAAGGCTCCTGCTGAAGATGGAGGCTTGAGGCTCACAAATAAATAAATAAGACTTTACAGGCTCCGAATCCAGGGAAACAGATTTGGTCAGGAGAGAAAAGCTCTGCCCCTTTTGGCTGGCTCTGCATCCAGCATCCTTCACCTGGTTACCTACTGAGGTGCAACGCTGAGAGAGAGGTTAATTCGAGCTGGCAGTTGTTTAGAAGCTGTCGCAGGCACACTGGCAAAGAGGCTCTGATGCTGTAGGACTCCTCATGGGGTGTTTCCTTAGCTCATCATCTCCTCCTTTGATAGCCTGCCCAGGCAGCAGGGGCGGGGGAGTGGGAGGGAGGGTGTTCGGAAGCCCTAGAATGCCCTTCTCTCTGCCATTCAACTTTAATGACTCTTCTAGCTTCCCAGCTTCTTTCCTTAATTGCCATTAGAGAACAGAGATGAGGAGGGCTCTGCCTTGCCCTGCAGCCCCCATATGTTTAGATGACCCAGACTACAGAAGGTTCTGGCAGATGTCCACACCCACAGAGCTGCTGGCTGCTGGGACGTATCCCCTAGTCTGCCCTACAGACACTTCCAAATTCAACATCCTTCCAGTCACAGACAAAGCCAGAGTCTGTTGGCTTTTTCCTCCTCACTGAAGAAACCCTAACAGTCCTCATATCCCAGTGTGCCTCATGAACCCTCTCTGGGTCATTCCCCCTTGCTGTTCTCATGAATACTGTCATCCTAGCACAGGATGCCCTGTCTCTTGATTAACCTCTGGAATAGCTTTCTGGTTGGTCCCTCCTATCCCTTCTGCCCTCTGATTTCTTCTCCATAGCCTAAAAGCAGGCTGATAAACCAGTTGGTCCCATGACCCTCAAAGAGGTCCAAACTCTTAGAGACCTGGCATAGGCGGGGCCCATGATGTTTTGGGTCATTCAGAATGACCTACAATAACCTTAACCCTGGACTTCTCTGTTGAAGCACTAGTGACCTCTGGAGCTGGAGCACTTTATCCTGTCACTGTAGGGGATTTAACAGTGTCTGGATCTCTACCCACTGGGTACTAGCAGCATCACCCCCAGGGATGAAAACCAAGTATTGCTAGATATGAACAAGTAAATGTCTCCTTGAGTAGTGTGCAGCTCAGATCTTTCTGTTTCTGAACCTGCCATAACCTGATGAAGCATCTACGCAGCTTTTAAAACTCCAAGAATTTCCAGAGTCCCTTCTCTTCAAAATGTTAACCACACTCTGCTTTCTGCCTGTCTGTATTCTAAGCAAACAAGAGAGGCTGTGGGTACCCCAGTGTAATGTCTGCCTGTCGTCTCCTCCTCTCCCAGGCTGTGGGTACCCCAGTGTAATGTCTGCCTGTTGTCTCCTCCTCTCCCAGGCTGTGGGCCTCTGATGGCAGACACCGGCAGGTTCCTTTCAGAATCTCCATCCTTGGCAAAGCACTCAGGACAGGCCATTCTCCATATTAAATGGAGGTATGTACGTCTGTTGTGTTTGTTGTATATGGCTATGGCTCTGTGGTTTCCTTTATTTCATTAATGACAAGGCACTGGGCTAAAGAGGAGCATATGGAGTAGATTTTTGTGAGGTGGTTTTGCTAGAAGGCAGAGTTGAAGTTCTTCCTCAAGGGCATAGAGAATGGTGCTGTTGCCTAAGCGACAGATCCCAAGTCTGTGGCTCTCTCACTCTGCTTATTGAAGATCCTGAAGGAGCAGCCAGCCCTGACTGAGAACAATACTTTACCAAGGCGGAGATCTCCTACACCAAGGGAACCAGGCCAGAATGCAGGGCCTTTCCCCAGCACACATACAGTAAGTGCCTTTGTGCAACTACAAAAAGGCAGCCTCCTGCCTCTGACAGAGTGCAAGGTCAGGGAGCAGAGAGCATCTGCATGTCAGCCCCCACAAAGCCGCTTGACCGGGTCCACATGCAGGCTGCCATTGTACGTGGCCCCTACATCCAGAAATATTTCAAACTCAAGAATCTCTCAGAGTCAGCGAGAGACTTAGATAGCGATTAGCCCAGTTCCAACGTTCAAGTCATCCAGTGGGGTCTAGAACAGCTGGGATTAGAGCTCAAGGTCCCGGCTCCAGGCCTGGGTGTCTCTGCATCAGGAGTTGTTCCAGTCTTCCCAGGCAATATGGACATAACAAGCCACAGAACCCTAGGCCACCTGAGGGCACATAAAACTGGGATGCCAGTAGAGACTGTGGGTCGAGACAGACAACACAATTCTCCCCACAAGCCTCCCCAGCTCACGTGACACACAACGAAAGGCTCTGTGGGCAGGCGTGGCTGCAGGGACCTGGAAGATCAAACTCCTCACCACTTCTCTGTGGAAGGAAAACCAAAGGCCATGGGACCAGCCTGCTGATCTCAGATGTATGCTGGTGAAAGCCCCTTCTCTTGGTGTTGGCAGGGCAAAGAGCTGGAGGGTGCTTTGCTGCTAACTCCCTATCGGAGCCTGGGGCCCAGCTTTCAGCCCACATGACTACCTTGCAGGGCTGTTGTGAGGTTTGGATAAGGTCATGACTGTGAAATTCCAAGATCACCTGTGCAGTTATGAGGACTCATTAAATTCACTTGCTATGAGGCTAACTCCCCACACCTTTAGCCTTCTGGTTAAGGGAAGCAGAAGCTGGGCAAACAGGTCCAGCTGCTGCCTCCCAGAATAGCTACCAGTCTGGTTATTCTACATGAGGTGGAAGGTTGGTTTGCCTGGGTTCACAGAGCAGCCCTTCCCTCTGCTGAGGGCCATGCTGGCTGGGTCTGATCAAATAGCCTGGACTCAGACACCTTTGACTGTGGAATCCCATTCTGTGCTGTCCCCGGAGAGGTCAAGGTTTGCAGGGCAGCACTCACAGTTATCAGCTGTTAGTGGATAAAGAATCACTGGGAGCCACAGCAGGGACAGGAAAGAGGGAGGGGAGGGAGCTGTCCAGAATGTGGATTCCATGGCCCAAAGACTCTGATACCTGGGTTCTGGATCAGCACCCCTATCCTGAGTACAGAGTGGGCTGATCGCCTTCAGTGAAGAAGGCTAGTGTTTGAAAAAGAATATATAACCTGAAGGCAGAAAGCCTTTCTGCTTGTGTGGCTTTGGACCACTCACTCACTGTTAAATGGGGAAGGGGACATCTTCACAGGGCTCTTCTGGTATGTGTGTGGCACACGCACACATGTGTGTGCATGCCCAGGGCCTGCCGAGCTCACAGCACAGTTTAGGAAATGATTCTCCTGGAGGTGGAAAGCACTCTGGGAACATGGCAAGGACTTTCTTTGTCATCAACACCGCAACAGGCCCCATCTGAATGGCGAGCAGTTTTGACACTTTAAACTTCCTGTTTTGTGATCTAGGGTAGTCTGGTATAAACGTGGTAGAGCAGACCAAGAGAGCCCCAGGAGGGAGGGACTCAGGTTGCAGGACCTCACACAAGAACACTCCCTGATCCGAACCACAAGCTCTTTGGCTTCCTGGCCTAAATCTCCATAGTCTAAATCATGGTAGGGAAAACAGACTTTGGAATTGGCAGTTCTGTATTGGCTTTGAGACATGGACACGTTGCTTAACTTCTCTGATGTCTGTCTGGAAAATGTGGCTATTTCATGGTCCTTAGGAAAGAAATGCAATGATACCTGGACAGAACTCTGTATGCTCTGCCGCAGAGGGCCTGCTCCTACACTTGCTCCTTGATGGGATCTGGCACCACATAGTTCTCAGCACTAACTGGTTACCAGCTTACCCTGTCCCCATCATTCTCCCTTCCTGCAGATGGATCCCATAACACACCCCTAAGTATGCCCTGTCTGTACCCAAATACTCCATGGCTCCCAACTGCCTACAGAAACAAGCCACAGCCCCTCAAACTGGCTGAAGGTGCTCCACAGTCCCTGAACCCAAACTTTGTTCTACTCTCCCCTCCCCAACACAGAGATAATCTGCCTTCCAAACACTTGAGCAGGCTAGGGACCTTACACCTCAACTCACGCTATCCATACCCTGTCCACATGGTGAAGGGACTGCTCTAGCTCCATTCAGTCTTGTTTCACCCTTACAGAGG
This sequence comes from Peromyscus attwateri, assembly GCA_902168425.1. Classification (NCBI taxonomy): domain Eukaryota; kingdom Metazoa; phylum Chordata; class Mammalia; order Rodentia; family Cricetidae; genus Peromyscus; species Peromyscus attwateri. The sequence continues at coordinate 24,114 of CABHPP010109237.1, forward strand.
CTGTTTCAGGATCATTCTCTGTCCCTAGTCCCTAGTGCAGTGTGCACCCTCCCTAGGATGCATGTCTGCTGAAGCCTACCCTTTAGGCCCAGGCTGTTGTCTCTCCATGTGCACACAGCGAATGTTCTAAGCAGGATACCTCCACACACTGGGGATTCCCTCTGGAGCTGATGATGAGGTTTGGGCCTGAATTCTGCCCACCATGAAGGCAGAACCAAAGCCAGAGTTTCAACAAGGTTCTGTTTCCTTTGTGGCTGCCAGGCTGCCCCCACCCAACCAGCGGGACGTCTGAGCTTTGTCAGCCTCGGCTTTCCAGCTGTCTGGAGCCACGTTACATTGTTTTGGGCTCGCTAATTAGATATCATTAAACACGAGGCTCCCTGGTTGCTTTGGCAGCCACTGGAAGCCAACTGTGCCCAGGCAGGCCACTTCCTCTCCAGACACCTCAGCTTCAGTTCAGAGCCCTGTCTCTGATCCTACAGGGCAGGGCTCACTGCTGCATGCTGGAGCTCACTCCCCACTGATCTGATCCCGTGACAGCTGTATTGACACAAGGCTGAACCAAGGGGACAAACAAGGGAGACCTGACCCAAGCTGACGCTGCAGAGAAAGAGGACATATATACTCATATGAGCAGGATCGACTCATTCAACCACCGAGACGCTTCCATGACCTGCTGGGGAGCAAACACAGCAATTTTCTTTCTTTTCTTTTTCTGAGTCAGGGTTTCTCTGTGACCCCTGGCTGTCCTGGAACTCCCTCTGTAGATAAGGCTGGCCTCGAACTCACAGAGATCCTCCTGCCTCTGCCTTCCAAATGCTGGGATTAAAAGCGTGAGCCACCACCACCTGGCACAGCAATTCTTTTTTGTTTTTTGTTTCTTTTTTGTTTGTTTTGTTTTTGTTTTTTGAGACAGGGTTTCTCTGTGTAGCCCTAGCTGTCCTGGAACTCACTTTGTAGACCAGGCTGGCCTCGAACTCACAGAGATCCACCTGCCTCTGTTTCCCAAGTGGGATTAAAGGTGTGCGGCACCACTGCCCAGCCCCAGCAATTCTTTTTAAGATCCCAGGCCAGTTTTTCTCTGCCCCAAGGCATGCTTCTGGGATGACTTCCCCTGAACTAAGTTGGTGTTAATTAGTGAAAATTATCTAATGCAAGCTCATTTTAACATTAGCTTAAAGCCAAACATAATTAGGAAGATAAATCAGCTACTTAAAAAAAAATCCAATGAAGATACACAAATGAGTTTTTGGATCATCTACTGGTTTGGGTTATGTCTTTGCACCCAGGCCCCATGCAAGGTACTGCAGAGCAGGGCAGGTCTCAAGAAGTGCTTGACTAGGTGTTTCCTGACGGACCTGCCTGAGTGGGACAACAGGTTGGCAGCTTGCCTGGAAGGTTCTGAGAAGCAGCAGGAGTAATTGAGGCCATTGTCAGGTGATATGGCCTTGGGAGGGCTTCCCCAGAGGTGTGTGTGTGTGTGTGTGTGTGTGTGTGTGTGTGTGTGTGTGTGAAGGTGTCTGACTAGAGTAAGGCAGTTAGGTTCAGGGAGGGGCTGGTGGGTGAAGGCAGTCAGGCTATACATTTGGGGTGGGGGGAGGGGGGAGGGACGACGGTGAACGGTGAACTCACCGTGCTCAGGCCTTCAGCCTTCCATACAGCCCACCCACTGTCTACCCTGCTCTAGGCTCGTTGGGAGCTCAGCATACATGTGCAAGCTTAGGTCTCAGGCTCACCTCAGCTCCATCCAGCTCCACCACTGACCAGCAGTGTGACTTCATCCTCTCTGACCCTCAGTTCCCTCATCTATAAAACAATAAATTGCTGTGGCAGTACACAGTCTAAAAGGGCTGTTGGGACTGGAGATGTGGTTCGGTGAGTAAAACCCTTCTCCAGCCCACATGCAGTCCTGAGCTGGATCTTCAGCACTACAAAAACCAAGTATCTAGCTTCAGGACCCAATAATGGCTATCAACACCATATCCCACCCTCACTGTACTTAAATGCATTTTCTTTTTGCCTCACCCATTAGATCTAGGCAAGGTTCACATTTAATTCACCTGCCAGTTTCTGGTAGCTGGCATACAGTACGTTCTCGGTAAGAGGCTGAGTGACCATGCAAATGGGGGATTCTCTGGGCCATTTGAAAACCTCTTGGGAGAAGTTAAGGTCTTTCACAGTCTGCCCCCCAGAAGCCACAGAAAGAAAGAGTCCTGGTCGCTATCTCCAACCCACCATCTCCTGACTTGTTACTTTGAGAGAGAGAGAGAGAGAGAGACACACACACACACACACACACAGAGAGAGAGAGAGAGAGAGAGAGAGAGAGAGAGAGAGACAGAGAGACAGAGAGAGAGACAGAGAGACACAGAGAGAGAGAGACAGAGAGAGAGAGACAGAGAGACAGAGAGACAGAGAGACAGAGAGAACATGTACCCGGAGCCTCCCATGTGCCCAGCACAATGATGATCAGCCCACAAACTGTACCCAGGATGGGTACAGATCATCAGGAAGCTGGGTCAGAGACCATTACAAAGCCGTCAGCTCTCTTCCAGGGCTAAGATTCCAGGATCGTTAGCAAGAGCCAACTCCATGGATTTCGGGGAAGAAAAGGGAAAGCTGGAGAAAGCAGGAGCTCCGGCTGAGGCTGGCTGCTCAGAGCACCTGGGGAGGGGAGGGAGTACCTAGGGTGTGCCAGTTAGTGCCAGGAGCCAGGACAGGCAGTCAGCCCTGCAAGACCTCCGTTCTCTGCCCTGCTTCCTCCTCTCTCAGCTTGGTGGCTGGCCCCAGAACAGGCTCTGCTTTGTACATTCTATGAGAAGGCAGGGCTGGCGAGCAGCCAAAGGGAGGCAGCATCCTGAGGGCTGAGACCATCGAGGGGAGGGTGTTAGCATGCGAGTCCCTAAAAGGGTCCTTGCCTTTAGGGAAAACAGAGTCCAGGGGCTATGGCCCCAAAGAAGGCAGTCTAGGGAATCTACCCACACCCCCTGTGTCTGTGTTGCCTGCCCCAACACTGCCTTCTCTCCCTGACTCAGCCCAGATCAGGGCAGCTAACAGCCATGGACTTGTCTGTCTCCAAAGCCAGTTTACAAGCCTCCAGGGTTGGACTGGCAAAGCATACTGATGACAAATACATTTTGAATGTTTCTGGAAGTTTCAGAGGGAAGAGATGGCCCCAAAGTACAATTCCCAAGAATAATGTACACTTGCCCAAGAATACAAACTTGAGTCCAATCTGGGTGGGATTCCAATCAGCCTTTTCTAAGTCCTAGAGCCTCGTACCTCCCACGAGCCTCAGGATGTTAAAGGAAACAGGCCCTCTCCTTTCTCAACAGTTTTAACCCTGCCTCACAGAAATCCTTTTGTCTGCCTGGATTACTCACTCTTTTCAAGGCACAGTCCTTGTGATTCTCAGCACCATCTAGTAACTATAAACAACACAGCAAAAATCAGCCCCATGTTACAGATGCAGAAGTAGGGGCCCAGCTAAGTCAAAAAATTCACCCAGGGACCACCAGTAAGCGAGAAAAAGAGACGGCCAGAGAGAGCAAGAGTGAGGGCACTTCAAGTCTGGCTTCCAGCTTTGGGTGCCTTTCTCTGGTAAAGGTTTGGATCATCTGAGATATCTGCCCAACAGACCCTGCTTTACAACTATGAATCCCAGAGAAGATCGTGAACATGTTTACAAGGCCTCACTTCCTACATTCTATTCTGGGATTAGAGAGGGGTACACACCTCTGCCAGAATTCCAGGAACCCATAGTGTAAGATTTCTGACACACACACCCCTGCCCTGCCCAACAAAGAGAGAAATAGTTCGAAGCTGCACTCAGCTCAGAAGCCTAGCTCACTCCTGGCTGGTGACTCCTCCAGGTCTCTGCCCTCAAAGGATATGGGGAATGTTTCTAGACAGTCCAGAGACTCTGGCTGAGCCCATGCAGGTAGCCAGGCCTCATCCTCAAGCATGCCTTCCCTTCCCAGTTTAGGAGGGGAGGGGGCGGTGTTTTCACGCTTTTCCATCTGATTCCTCCCTGCCCATAGCAGGGTCCAAAGGGATCCCAGCCTAGGGGTTTGGGTGCCACAGGCAATCAGGTTGGAGCCAAGCAAACTGCCAACTTCCCCCACTTCCACCAAATCGTGGCCAACAGATGAACTAAAAGGGGATGTGAGTAGCTCTCTGTAAGGAACAGGAAACACACCTGCCAGGAGCCCTGAGTCTCCCAACTCTAACTGCAGGTTCCCTCTCCTACTCAGAGAAAGCAGCAGCTACTTCCCGAGACAATTAACATTTCTGCTTCTGGTACCTTAGCTTCCTCAGACAACACCTCCGTTTCTAGAGCACCTGTAGATGTCGTCCCCTCTATTTTATTGGTCAGCAGACTCAAGTGGGAAGAGATTTGTCCAGCTCGGAAGAGAAGGAGTAGATCAAGACAGAAGCTAAGACCCTTCAACTCCAAAGCCTGGCTTTTGTCACTGTCATAGAATTTGGGTCTTCATTACTCAGAGATCCCAGTTCTCAGGAACAATGACTGAGCAGAAAAACTGAACTCCACAGCCAGTGCCCAGAGCTTGCAGGAGAAGCCCAGACAAGCCAGGGCAAGAACCAGCAGGGCTGTGGGGCCAGGACTGGAGCTGCAGCTGGGCCACTAGCCACCAGCCTTCATGGGACAAGGATTCCAGAACTGCCCAAGTGTGTAGAACAGTCACTTGTGGAAAGGCAGAAGAGTGGAGAGAGGGACAATATGTAAGACCTGTAGATCCCTGGGCTGCTGCTCAGAGGTTGTTTTTGGCTCTGTGTATTTAACGTAGCTTCAAAGAGCAGCTCAAGCTGGGGCATGGTGGCGCATGCCTAACAGTCCTAGTACTTAGGAGGCTGATGTGGAGGATCATTGTAGGTTCAAGGCCAGCTTGTACTATGTAGTAAATTCCAGGCCAACCTGGGCTACACTGGGAGACCTGGTTGTCTTGGGGTGGGGGTGGGGGGGAGGCAGGGAGACAGCTCAGAATCTCATCAACTGCCCCACCCCACTGAGGTGGAAAGGAAAAAGGATGAGACAAAGGGAGCTAGAAATAGGATGGGTAACGTATAAATGACCATATTATCTGACTCTACAATTTTATAAACCATTAAGATTTAAAATCATTATGTAAGCCTTTTTTCCCCTTTCAGGAATGTGGTATGATGAGCATGTATACTGACACACGTGTATGGGTGCACATGCATGTGGAGGTTGATGTTGGGAATCATTCTTGATAGCTCTTTTGCCTTATTCACTGAGGTAAGGACTCTCAAATAAGCCCAGAGCTTGTCAGTATGCTAGTCTTGCTAACCAGCTGTCTCTGAAGGTCACCTTTCTCTACCTTCTTTGGTTAAAATTACAGGTAGGCCACCACAGCCACCCAGCATTCACATGGGTTCTGGGGATCATAATTGCCTGGCAAGGGCTTTAACCACAGTTATCTCCTGAAACCAGTGAACTCCCCAAGGGAGTGACAGCATTGCCTTCTCTGCATGACAGTGGCTAGCAGAGGACCTGGTGCAGAGAAGGCTCTCCACTAGGTACAATTTGCTCAATGTGGCTGGCGACTGGTGTTCATGGGAAAAGACAGGGAGCCTTAGAGTAAAGACTGTCACCTGAAAAAACCAGGTCTCTTGGTGACATGAATTGTCAACTCCAAGACTTTGCTATATTCCTTGGGCACTGCATTCCAGCTGTTCACCCTTGCTTCCCACCACTTGCCCAGATGTCTGGCCAAAGCTGCTTTATCTACCACACCTTGTGCTTGGAGCCCCTCTCCAAATCTCCTTGGCCTTGGTCTAAAAGTGTTACTTCATTCTTTGGGACCTTAGGGTTCCTCTGTGACATGAGGACAATGGCTTGCCTTCTAGTGCCAAGGAAATCTAGCAGTTCATGGGGAAGAGCGAAGAGCTGTGTGGCTGGTACATTTAGAATGTGGGACCCAGGAATGCAGGGGTCGGGAGGCAAATGGATGTCCCTGGTCGTAAGGACAGGCAGAGGCTTGGTACCTTCTCACCCTTCCTGCTAGGTCAGGTGTTCAGACAGCTTCGAAGAGCCTTCCCTAACCTGGCTTACGGGCGGGACTAGTGTCTCTCCTGCCACACCTTCTCTCAGTCACTTGTCATAGGAATTATAAGGATGGATTAGCAAACTATTAGGCTACTGAAGAGTAGGGGTGTGTCTCATCCATCTCTTTTCTCCTAATGCATGCTTGTCACACACGAGACCTTCACGATCAAAGGGATGCAGGCCCAGTGGGACTAGGTCACTTGTTCCTCTTACTCTGGCTTCCAGGCTTTCCGAGGGGTCTTGCTGTCAGATACTCCCTGGCAGTTCCACAGGTCTGAGCTGCCCAAGTCCAGCAGTTTGCCCTGCTCTTCCTTGCTAGCATGGCACAGGCCAGGGTTTGTAAAAGGCTTAGAGTTCAAGTAGACAAAGAAAATCATTAATGACACTAAAATAAGCAGATCTCTTGAGGTGGGAAAACATACCAGAACACCCCACCCCACAAGCAAACACAGCTGGATCTTTAAATGTGGGGTACCAGCACAGCTTAGGAAGGCTTTTCTGCCATTTGCAGAGGCTCAGAGAGTGGCTACTTAAAACCTAACTCCTCAGAGGCTTTTCTCCCATGACTGGGGACCACCTCCATACTGACCTATTGTCCTCACTGGTTTCCACCCCCCGGGTCTTCCTCCCCAAGCCAAAGTTGTGGTTTCAAAGTGTCCCCCAATTAGCTCCTTCGTCTCTTTCTCTGAGGATCAGGTATGGAATGGAAGAGTTCCTTACATGGCCAAGTCACAGCAGCTCCCTCATTCCTATTTGTCTCTTGGGAACAAAAATAATAGCATCTTATAAGATTATTCTGAAGATTAAATGAAATAAAACCCCAAATCCCTGGCACCCAGCTGGATTGCCTTCCCTCCAAGGCCATGGGATCTCAGTAGTCTAACTCAGCCTCAAGGCAGCCAGACACACCCTGGAAACAAGGGAAATTCCCTCCCTCAGGGTGAACAGGGAGGAGAATCTCATTTGATTGCCAAGGAAACAGCTTGCCAGTTGGATGAGCAAGAGGCAGGGCCAGGCTGTGGTCAGGATGTGCTGTGTCTTGAGTACACGGTAGAGATCTCAGTCTTTCTATAACTCCACAAGTGACCTTTAGGCAAACTTTTTTTTTTTTTTTTGAGCTGAGGATCGAACCCAGGGCCTTGCGCTTGCTAGGCAAGCACTCTACCACTAAGCTAAATCCCCAACCCT
>CABHPP010109237.1:31489-72650 GCA_902168425.1 Peromyscus attwateri
GCGCTTGCTAGGCAAGCACTCTACCACTAAGCTAAATCCCCAACCCTTAGGCAAACTTTTCTGGTCTCTGCCTCAGTTTCCTTATCTGTAAAAGAGGGCACTGTATACACCCCTACAGAGCCTCACAGACTACTCAGCTCCCTCCAATCAAATAACTTCTTTGCATTGAAGCAAAAGTAATCTCTCACTTCCGGCTCAGTAGTCTCTGAGAAACTTCCCATGCGAGTTATTGCTCACTCTCCCCCTCTAACCCTGCGACCCACCTGCGACCCACCTCTGACAGGAGCCTTCCTAGGTACAGCCTCAAAACTCCCTTTTCCTTCTAACACAGCCTTGGCATTGAAGCAAATACTTGAAGGGCAAAGTCCACAGCTTGGATCTTTATGGCTAGTGCCTGGCACACAGCAGACATCCTGGAAATATGTGTCAAGTCAACCTGCATGTATAGGTTCACACCGGCAAAAGATTCTGCTAAACCCCCCAAATACTGGACAGACCTGTCATAGAAGTTGCGGCGGGGGTGGGGTGGGGGTGAGGGTGTTGGAGGGGGAGGGTGGGCGAGGGAGCCTTGTTTCTGCCTTCTTCTAACAGGGTACACAATGGATACCACAGCTTGAGAGCATACTAGATCCATTCAGACTCCTTGCAGACTCTCACCACATCACGACAAAGGGCAGCAGGTCAGGGTGGCATAGTGGTTCAGAGCAATGGCTTAGGTGTATGGATTCCGGCTCAGCTGTTTACTGAGCTAGGCAAGGGACGTCACTTCCTGCATCTTGATTTCTTTTTCTCCAAAGATAAGGAAAACATCTGTCTCACCCAGGGGTCGTGAAAAACAAGGGGGGGAAAGGTATTTGCTGCCACATCTGACAACCTAAGTGCTACCCTTGCTCTGTGCCTCAGTTTCCTTACTGTGAGAGAAGGTGCGGTACACAAGCCCACTCGGCCTCAAAGAGTCCTCCGCTCCCAACGGTCAAACTTCTTTGCATTTTGGAGCAAACGAAACCTCTCACTTCCTGCTCAGTAGTCTCTAACCCAGAGACTGCGCAGCCCAGGGTTTTTCTCTCTGCCATTCCAAACCTACAACTCACCTCCCACAGAGAGGGAAGAGAGACAGACTCCTGCAAGTTATCCTCTGACCTACAACACAGGCACACGTGTGCACGAACACACACACACACACACACACACACACACACACACAAAATAACAAATGTCAGTTTTTTTTAAGCAATGGGTGACATGTCCCAAGCACTAAGTAAATCAAGAATTCGTGAATGTTACAAAATATGACATCATGTGTCCTGACCCTTGACCCCAGCTACGGTCTGCTGCCCAGCACTGCCACCCACTTCCTTTTCTTCTTCTTTTTTTTTTTTTTTTTTTTTTTGTATCCAGCCTTGCCCTTTTCTTCAGTAGACTGTAGTACACAAAGAAAGCTTAGTCAGACAAGGAACAGTTATTCTAGAGGGAGGGCGGAAGTACGGTCAGTCAAGAGTTAACCTCTCCTCTGGCAACCCACCTAGCTTACAGCCTAGGTCACATTCCCCAGGAGGAAGAGCCCCTCACTGCCCTTCTAGCATTTTCCATCCTCTTTGGCCTCCAGGAAAAAGATGGCTCTAATTACACTCATGAAGTTGAGGACCAACAGCGAACCCAAGCCTCTGGACAGCAAAGGCCGTTGTTGTGGCTTAATAAATCCCAGTGAGTGAAGGGCTGACTGGACAGCTCAGGGTGTGAAAGGGCCTGCCACCAAGCCTGATGACCTGAATCCAACTTCTAGAAAGGAGAGAACCAACCCTCCAAAGATGTCCTTTGTCATCCCTATGTGCCAGGATACCCCAAACACAATGAACACATGTGATAAAAGTACACCACCTCTCAGTGTTCGGCAAGTAAAGATATAGGCTGTTTCATTAAATCCTAATTCAGGTAAACAAAGAGTCCCATCAATGTATCCCATACAGTATTTGGGATAAACTGATAACTAAAGAACTAACTGAAGTTCAGATTTAATGCAATAGCCCACATTTTTATCTGGAAACTACCCAAGTACCCAAGGGCACAGAGGAAAAGTCTAGTCTTTCACCTACCCCACAGCCAGCTGTCCAACTGGGATTCTAACCAGGTTCCTTGGAAACACATCTTTCAACACCCAGGCAGAGCAGATGGGCTAAATGGGAGCCTCTTCCTGAGTGGCTGAGTCCAGTGTGTGCGTGGTGGGAGCACCCAGCCCAGGGCCAAGCCACAGCTAGAGCTCAAAATAGCTTTCCTCATTCATTCAATCCTGCTTAGGCTCTAGGACCAAGCCCAGGAAAGGGTGAGAATGTGAGAACATGGTCGTTTTGGGGAGAGGGGCTCCCAAGAAACGTTCACCTGGCATGGAGGGTAAGGGAGGCCATCACCAGCCACCCACTTCGTGAGGCTGTGTATATCAAATAGGGAAATGGCCAAGGACACACCTTGTAAATAAACCCCTGGGCACACAGGTCATGATCAAGCCCTTTGAGGAACCAGTTTAGCACAGGGCCTCACAACCTCCACACTGCCCAAGAGGGAAAGATGTGACAGAGGTGTACGAACACAACTCCGGCGCCTCCGGACGGACACAGTAGTTAAGAATGACTAATGCCCGTCCGGCGCTTTATGATTTGCCACAAATGTTCACAACCATCTTTCAAAAGGTCTCAGCACAGCTCCACGAGGTGAGGGTGAGCTGGGGACCATTTCCCAAAGAATGGTGAGAGTGGCCGGGAAGTGAGATCAGGTGTGTGTGTTCGGGTTGGAGGGGGTCCCCACCGGTGCAGGATTGGGGCCAAGGCCTACCTTCTGGGCCTGCTGAATCATCTGTCTGACCACCTGCTTCAGGTGCGGCGCCTTCTCTTCTTTGGGTGGGTGGGTGAAGAGCGTGACGCGGCTCACGCCGCGGTAGAAGCTGGAGTCGGTCCACCCCAGGTCCAGCGGGGGCACTTCGGTGTCCGAGAGGTCTGGCCAGTAGGCCAGGGACTCGCTGCGCTCGGCCGGGGCCTTGGCCTTGGCCTTGGTCTTGGCCCCGGCGTTGGAGACGGGCTCTTCGTAGGGGCTCCAGGTGGCACGGAGGGCCTGGAGCTCCTGGCTGGAGAGGAAGTCCCGCAGCCGCTCCTTTTTGACCCACTCTCGGTAGGCCTGCTCGCCTCCACCCAGCAGCGCCTCCAGCGCGGCCCGCCGCCGCTCGCAGTAGTAGAAGGCGGCCTGCGCCTCGGTCACCTTCTCGTTCACGTGCGCCTCGTCCAGGCAGCTCAGCTGGGACTCGGCCATGGCGTCCCCCCCCCTCAAGCCCTGTCCGGGGACCCCGGGCTAGGACACTCCCGTCCCCACTGCTGCACCTGGAGCGGTCGAGGGGCGGGGCACCTCACCTGGTCGCGAGGTCCGCCTCGGCCCGCCCAGCGATCGCCAGCCGGCCAATCGGCACGGGCCCCGGTGCGGGCGCGGCCGTGGCCGTCGGACCGAGAGGGCCCGCCGCCTCTGCAAAGCTTGCGGGGACCTTGGGGCAGCCCCGCCGACGCCGTGCGACTCTGGCCTACCTAGCCCGGCTGGGACACGGAGCCCCGCAGTGGAAGTGAACTTGGAGCCGGGCTGTATTCAGAGCCACGTGCGGCCTTGGAGCCACGCCCGCCTCCCAGCTGCGACCCACAGGGGCAAGAAAGGTCGGCGACTTGACCCTTTAGCATCCAGCACCCTCCGGGACTCAGCCCTTCGGGTCCAAGCTCATCTTCCCACAGGCAGGACCCAGAGCACATGTTCTGGCCCTGGCGCCTACGGGGGGTTTAGCAATCTGACCCCTCCGGCCTTCAGGGTCCGGGTGTGTGAGCTATTGTGCGAGATTGTGCCGACTGTGTAGGGGGCAGTTGGTGTAGGAAAGTAAAGATGCTAATGAAATCCCTAGTTCGTCAGCCCACGCGCCCCAGTTCTGAGACCAGAGGCCTCCAGGGGCTGTCAGTTCAACACCGTCACTACAAAATTTTTCTGCTAAAAGAACCACCCAAACAGAAAAGATGTAAGCAGGCAGCAGTGAATTTGCCCCTCATTTTAATTTGAAGTGGTGTGTGCGTGTGTTTGGGCCTGATAGGCTGCCAGAGGCCTGATTACTATATTAGCGATTCAAACAAAATATATGTTTGAGCTCAAGGAAGGAAGCTGAGCACAGACACACGCGTGCACACCACCACCGAAGGCTCTGCTGTTTTCCGTTGGATTAAATACAATCTTCTTAGTCATTAACATATTATTTTGTTCGGGTGCTGCTGTACAATTTTGATTCTCCACGTTCAAAATATTTTCAGATCATAGCAACCAAAGGTTCACATTTCTCTCATTTTGTAGCACAGCGTCTCGGAGCTGGAAGGAGCTTTAGAAATGAGTCCAACCCCTCATTTCACAAACGAGGAAATTGAGGCCTAGAAATAAACGCTTTTCTATATCTCCGGAGAAAAGAGAGGCTAAACTAGGGAACGACTAGGCTCTCTGCGGTCTAGGAGGTTCTTCCCCTACATGTGGCCTCCTTTGCTCTTTCTGTTTCTCACGAAGGGACACTGGTTAGTGGGAACCTGGTTTTAACCTGGGGTGTGTGTGAAGGGGTCAACCACCATTTCTAGGTCTCTCTCTCTCTCTCTCTCTATCTATCTATCTGTGTGTGTGTGTCTGTCTGTCTGTATGTATGTATGTATGTCTGTCTGTCTGTCTGTCTTTGGCTCTCCCTTGCTCCCTTTGTGCTTGGGATAAAACTCAGGGCTTTGGCAAGCTAGGCAAGGGCTCTTTCATTGATCTACACTCCACAGCTCCACTGATGGTCTGGAGAAAATGAGTGATTAGACTGTCTGCAGGGCCTGGAGATGGTTAAGAGCACTGGATGCTCTTCCAGAGGACCTGGGTTTAATTTCCAGCACCTACACAGTGGCACACAACTGTCAATAACTCCAGTCCCAGAGTATCTGACACCCTCTTCTGGCCTCTGCAGGTATCAGGCATGCATGTGGTGCACAGACATAAATGCAAGCAAAACACCCATGCATGTAAAATAATTTTTAAATTAAAAAAAAAAAACGGATTGCAGAGTCTGTGACACTAGTCATTGCTGGCATCCTAGGTCAGCCCACAGATCAGGGTGGTGAGCAGCAAAGGTGACTGTCACCTGCTCTTCTCCACCCTTGAGAAGCAGAAGGCTTTACTTCTGGTAACACTCCACTCTAGAAGTACTACAGGTGTAGTCCACTTTTAGTCAGGACAGCATTTGCTTGCTTTGGAGGCCCTGTGAGATGTCAGACCTTCTGTTTAGGGAATAGAGCAGAGCTTGAGGGAGGGACAGTCAAGGATAATACAGCTGAGGAGGACAACATGAGTGTGCCAAATGTGCTTTAATAAATGCAGTCAAGCCAGGGGTGGGGCCATACACCGGTCACCCCTGCACTGGAGAAGTTGAGTTAGGAGGGCAGTGAGTTAGAAGCAGCCTGGGCAACGTCCTAAGACCCTGTTTCAAAAAACAAACCACTAACACACCAAAAAGCAGTCATGTGCTTGAAGAAGAAACTGATTCAATCAACATTTATTCAGGGCTTACTATGCACCTGACACAATTGATGCTCAGCATTTTCTTTCTTTCTTTCTTTCTTTTTTTTTTTTTTTTTTTTGACAGAGTCTCAGATAGCTCAGGGCCTCAAATGCATCATAGGTAGAGGAGACTTGCCTTAAATTCCTGATCCTCCTGCCTCCACCTTCCACATACAAGGATACAGGACTATGTCATTATGCCAAGGTCAGTGTCTATTTCCTACAAGAATGAACCAGGGATCTGGGCATGGTGGCTCATGTCTGTAGCCTCAGCACTTGGGAGGCTGCAGCAGGAAGACTGCTATGCACTGGAGGTAAATCTTGGACTTCTGTGACTGTTTGAATGAGAAATGTCCCCTATCTATGTGTATTCAAACACTCGGTCCTCAGTTAGTGGGTGGCGCTGTTCGGGGAGGTTATGGAAACTTTAGGAAGTATGATATATTGTTGCTTTCCTATTACTGTGATAAAAAAAAAACACCAGGACCAAGACAACTAATTAGAAGAGTTTATTTGAACTCATGGTTCCAGAGGGTTAGTGTCCATGATGGCAGAGCAAAGGCGTGGGAGCAGGAGCAGGAAGCTGGGGACTCATGTCTTTAATTGAAAACATGAAACAGAAAGCAGGCTAGAAATGATGGCAGTCTTTCAAAGCTTGCCCCCAGTGACGTATTTCCTATAGCAAGGCCACACCTCCTAAGCTTTCCCGAACAGCACCCATCAACTGAAGGCCAAGTCTTCAAATGCCCAAGACTCTGGGGGACATCTCATTCTAACCACACATAGAGCCTTGCTAGAGGAAGTACATTACTGGGGTGGACCTTGAGAATCCACAGCCTCCTCCTACTTCCAGTTAGCTGTCTCTGGTATGTGGTTGTGGCTGAGATGTGATCTCTCAGCTTCCTGCTCAGGCTGTCAGGCCTGCTAATGGCTGCCACATGTCCCTGCCACAATGGACTCTTATCCCTCTGGACCTTTAACTGAATACTTGAAACAGAAAATACACTCTTTTTCCCCCCTATAAACTGCCTGTGTCATGGCATTTTATCAAACAAACAGACAGAAAAGAAAGTCATACAGAAGTTGGTACTGAGAGTGGGCTGTTGCTGTAAAGAACCTGGCCATGTTGATTTTTGGAGAAATGTGGAAGACTTTGCAACTTTGGACTAGAAAAACAACTGAATACTGTAAGCAGAGTTCAGGGGTCTGTTCTAGTAGGAGCCTGGAAGACAGCAGGGCTGAGAGTAATAAGGATGGCAGAGGCCCAGCTCAAGAGATTTCAGATGGGAACACCATTAGCAACAGGCTATAACCCATTTATATAATACTTAGGCAGAGAATCTGGCTACCTTCTGCCCATGTCATAAGAACTTGCCTGAGCCTAAATTTTAAAGTAATGGGCTAATTTATTCATCATGAGAAACTTCTTAAAAATATTTTTTAAATTATTTTATTACTTTGTAGGTATGGGTGTTTTGCCTGCATGGATGTCTGTGTACCTTGTACATGAAGTGCCTTTAGAGGCTGGGAGAGGGCATTGGACCCCTATGACTGAAGTTACAGCTAGTTGTGAGCTGCCATGTGGGAGTTAGGATCACACCCCTGTCCTCTGTCCTCTGGAAGAGCAATCAGTGCTCTTAACCACGGAGCCATTTCTCCAGCCCCTGGTGGAAGAAATTTTAAGACAACAGAACATTGCGTCTGTGGGATGGTTGTTACTGATAACATTTATACAAGTCTGTAAGGACAAAAAGGAAGGGGCAGAAAGAAATACAAAATGTACAGTTTGGAGGGAAAAAAAGAGCAATAGGAAGCTTCGTGTTACCATCAAGGGACGTGCTGGAAGAGAGGCTGTAATTGTTAAGGTGATCCGCAGCAGTAAAGAGAGGCCTGCTCTGCCCAGAGCAACAGAGTAATGATGCTGACCTTTCTTGACCTGGGGGTTAAACAAGATCACCTATTTGATGTAATTAGTACTCTGACTGGCAGAAAGTGATTTATAGTGATGCTCTAAGACTTTAGCATGCCCAACTATCAATCCCCTGGGCCAGGAGTGCCTGGTTAAACTATGGGTGTGGATGCAATAGGTCTTGGATGAGGGAGGCCTGAGGTTCTGCATTTCTAAGAAGTCTCAGGCTGACTGACAGTTAGGATTTCAGAGGAGGGTGAATAAGAACATGAATGGAATCCAGCTTTCCGGGTGTGTCCCAGGGAACGTGATTTCTCTTTGCTGAGCCTTGGCCTCATCCTTAGTTAAATGTGAGCAGGAAGTGCTGGCTCAAAGGATTCTTAGAGAAGGCAAACCAGTCAGTGGAAGATCTGGGGGTGCAGAGGAGCTGGTGAAGTAAGTCAGTGTGAGAGCATGGGAAGGGGAGGCTAGGAAGAGAGGGACACTGGGCCCATGCTGAGGAGACCTCGGCTTCATTTATTTATTTACTTATTTGAGACAGGGACTTGCTAAGTCCCTAGCTGGGCCTTGAGCCCAAGATCCTCCTGACTCAGCCTCCAAACTGATTGGGTTACAGGTAAGCCACCTCCCCTGTCTGGGGCTTGACTTTGGTAGACTCTGTGCTACAGCTAGAGCGGGGCCCCTGAGGGTTGAGACTGAGAGGGTCATAACAATATAGCAGCAATGCTATGCCGGGCACCACGCTAAGCATCTGATATTTACTTCAAATGAACTGCAAATCCTATTGGAAAAATTCCTATCCTCATTTTCCATGTGAGTTCATGGAACACAGAGACGCTTAGAGCTCACTTCAGGCCATCCACCTAGGAAGGAAAAGGGTCAGAATTCAAACCCAGACTGTTCGACTTCAAAGCCTGCCCACCTCTTCAGGTTGCTCTACTGCCCTAGTTGAAGATATGAGAAAAACACAGTAGACAAGGAAGGTGTTTGCCTTGTTTGGCAATTTATCCGTTCAATAGAAAACTCGCTAAGGGCCTAGCTTTGTGCTTAGAGTTAGAAGCCACTCAGCCACTTACCAGCTCTTGATTGAGCCTTACTGAGCATCAAGTCCTGTTCCACCAAGAACAGGGAGGCAGCTGCGAGCCAAACCAAGCTCACGTCAGGCTTACATTGAAGTAGAATGATTCAAACATGCCCCTCCACCCCCCACTCAGAGGGCACACATATATTATGAGACAGGACTCGGGATCAGACAGAAGGTTAGAAGCAGAGTAGAATATTTTAGAACAACTCACATTGGGAAAGATCTTTCTAGACCTGACAGAAACACACTGGTTATTTAGTCACACTCGCTTTTACATACCAAAGACTGACTTATTCTGTCTACATTTTTGAGAGGTTAATAAGCACTAGACGACATGTTTGCCACTGGGAATAGGAAAGGTGAATGGGACATCATAGGTGGCCTCTCTGGTGCCTCCTGTATGTACTTCAGATGGATGTCAAATATTCACAACAACGAAGAGCTGTAGCTGTACTCAGTGGTACATTGCTTGCCTGGTGTGTGTGAGGCCCCGCATTCTATCCCCAGCACCAGGCTTCATGAGGCAGGGTGATAAGGGGACAGAGTAGCAGAGAGGCTGTGGGGAGGGAGGCAGAATGTACGTACAATTATGTAATTGCATCTGACCTCCTCTCCAGGAATCTGTTGAAGTTGGAAGGGATTGTTATGAGATGCTACAGGTGAATAAATCGAGGCTCCTAGCTGGGCAGTAGTGGCACATGACTTTAGTCCCAGCACTCAGGAGTCAGAGGCAGGTGGAACTCTGAGTTTGAGGCCAGCCTGGTTTGCAGAGTGAGTTCCAGGACAGGCACCAAAACTACACAGAGAAACCCTATCTCAAAAAACTAAAACAACAACCTTCCTACCAAACAAACAAACAAACAAACAAATAAAAAAAACAGTTTCTAAGAGTGAGATGTTCCCTTCAAGGTCATTGCTGCCAACTGGAAATGTTGGGACACTTTTTCATATGGCCTCACCCCCAGACCTTCCACCCTACCCTCTAGCTAAACACTGCAGATTATTGTATAGATAAAATAAAACAAACACACACCTTGATGTCCCTTAGGTACCTATAGATTAAGCTATATAATTTAGGTCCCTCTAGGCCCAGGAACACCCTGGAGAAACCCCTCACATTCTACTGGTCCCTCTAGTTTTGGGTCTGGAGTTTTCCCTGCGTTAGGTGGGATCCACCCTGGTTGCATTTCCCACTCCACAGGCCACCTTGCCCAAGGTGACTGCTGTCTTCAGAGAACTGTGCCTCCCCTAACAAGTCCCTTCCTGCTGGCTCCCTCCTCCTTCCTCTGGAGAACTATCCCCCTCCTGCCTAGATCCTTGGCTCTGCTTCGCCTTCCTCTCACCCTCCAGCACCCTGCAGGCTGTGCTTTCTGCATTTTGTAAAGATATGACACCTTATAGTTAACATTAATTGTAGCTGTGTTCAGCCCCGTGCATGTCTATTTTCCTAGGCCCTCCTGTGTAATTTTGAGTCCCAAAATAACCCATCTCATGATATATTCTTAGATAAGTTTCCCAGGGGTGACTTTTTTTCCTCTGTAGCAATTTGTGTCACGAACGGCTGTTATAAAACTTTGGGGACTCACTCACACCTTGGTAACATTCTTCCTTGCTGCCGTTCCCAGAGAAGGTGAGGGAATGAGGGAAGAGGTTTCACTTGCATCTGGAGATGAACAGATCCTGGGGCCCCAGGGAAGCAGCCTTCTCCTCTCACCCACTCTGCAGCTCCAAGAAACAAATACATGGAGACCTCTGGTCTGCCCCTAAAATTTTGACTATCCATTTGGAAAAACAAAAACAAACAAAAAAAAAACCCTATTTTTTTTTTTTTTATGTGTATGGTTATACATGAATCCATGTAGCCAGAGATACCAGATGTCTCACTGCCTGCCCTCCATGTCAATCAGTTTTCCTGCCCCTTTACCAGCCCCCAGGGGATGATCTTGCTCTTTGTTCACCAAAAATCCTGTTTGGCTGGTTTTCTCCAGGACACCCCAACCTACACACATATCACTAAATCATTTCCTCTTCGTTGTTTTCACAGACACTTACCCCAGTACACTATTCCCTGTCTCTAAGCCCCCACCCTCCCAGTCTGTTTGGAGTTCAGTCCAACCCCTCTACCCCAGCAATTTCCTTTGCCTCCCAAACTTTTCTCTGTGAATACATTCTCCCTCAGCATGCTTTAACTAGTATCTGTGGATGATGCTTTCTTTAGCAGATGTCAGCCAAGTAAAGGAATTACTCTCAAAGGGAAAGCACCATGCTGGGTCACAAGTAACTTCCCCTGGGTCTCTGTGGTTTTATAGAGCACCCCACCCAGGCCAGGCACTTCCTTGTCTAGATGACTTTTCCCATTACTTCTTTGGGCCTCCTTCTAGAGACTGGGTTGGGTTGAGGTAGGTCATCAGGATGACTTTTGACCCCTGAACTTTGCCATGTATTGCCCCTCTTTAGTGACTGGGCTGATGAAGGTCTTCCCACCTAGAGGTGGTATTCCTTTCTATTTATCTCCATCCACGGTACCCTAGCCAGCTCCTGAGGCTTTGTAAGTCATCCTTGATGCTACCCTCACCCTAGAGCAGCCCTTCTATCTGAACCTCCTTCTGGAGCATGCTCTGCTGGTCCTAACCTAAAGGTTGTGCACTCAGGGCTTCTACCATGTGACATCCAGGTTCCAGGCCACCAGGCCAGGGCTCAACAAGCACCAAGGAAGTCATCCTTCTGGCATAGGATCTTTGGTTGGGGTGATGATTAATCTTCATTGTACTCAGGAATCACATCTCTAGGCATGCCTGTGAGGACATTTCCAAAGAGGTTTAGCTGAGGAGGGAGGACTCTCCCTGAATGTGGGTGACACCATCCAATGGGCTGGTGTCCTAAAAAAAAAAAAAAAAAAAGCCGTGCGGTGGTGGCTCACGCCTTTAATCCCAGCACTCGGGAGGCAGAGGCAGGCGGATCTCTGTGAGTTCGAGGCCAGCCTGGTCTACAGAGCGAGTTCCAGGACAGGCACCAAAACTACACGGAGAAACCCTGTCTCGGAAAAACAAACAAACAAACAAACAACAAACAAAAACAAAAGGAGGAAGAGAAACAGTAGTATTCATCTCTCCCTGCTTCCTGAGTGCAGTTGCAATGTGAGCTGTTGCCTCAAGCTCTTGCCGCCATGTTTTCCCACTATGCTGGACGGCACCCTTGAACTGTATGTCAAAATAGATTCTTCCTTCCTTAAGTTGCTTTGTTGGATGTCTGGTCGCAGTAACAGGCTAAGTAACTAACACAGCCGGGAGTCAGAGCTGCTTTAGAAATGCTCTCCAAGTGTGCTCATGGCCTCCAGCTTTCAGGGAGGGAGACAGTCCACGATGGCAGCTCTCTGCCAGGTCAGGGTAAAGGCTGGCCTCCACCGATGAGAGTGCTCTCTTCCTGAGCCCCTTGTTTTTGTGTTCCTGCCTACAGGAGGGAAGAAAAGACCCCTTCCTCTCCCAGGGATTCCCTCCTAACCACTGCCCCCTAATCTCAGAAGGGGAGATTTTTGTACTAGTAAAGTTGCCAGACTCTGCCTTAGATTCCCTCTGCTTCTGTTCCTAAGCATCACTATTGCTGTTGTTGTTTGGGGCTGAGATCTCACAATGTAAACCAGGCTGGTCTTGAACTTACAGCAAGTCTCCTGCTTTCGCTTCCCAAGTTCTGGGATTACAGAGGAGTATTACTACACCCAGTTCCAAGCACCATTTAAAAAGAATTATTTTACTCCCCCCACCCCACCCCGCCCGGCCCCACCCCCTCCCGTACGTGTGTTTGTGTGTGTGTGTGTGTGTGTGTGTGTGTGTGTGTGTGTGTGTGTGCAGGTACCTGAAGAGGTCAGAAGATGACATCAAATTCCCCAGAGCCAGAGTTACAGGCAATTGTGAGCCACTGGACATGGGTGCTGGGAACTGAACTCAGGTCTTCTGGAAGAGCAGCAAGTACTAACTGCTGAGCCATCTCTCCAGCACCTCCAAGTACCATTTTTATCCTGCCAGTCGGTTCCTAGCTCTCAGCTGCCAAGAGAATTCAAACAGCCTGCAATTGAAATGCAAAAACTTCCATGAGGCCAAACAGTTTTCTCGACCATCTCTTCTCTCTGTGATTCCCTATCTCCGAGACACACAATGTACCCATTTAGACACATGTGCGTGCAAACACATAAATTTATTTTTATATACACATACACGTCATGAACTGTACTAGATGGTGTAGAGTACAGTTCCATTTCTTCACTCATTCATCTGTTCAACACCCTCTTAGTATTCGATCTGTTTTGTAGCTGGCAGAATTTTCCTGCTTCCTCACCATCAGCTACCTCTAGAATACCCTCCACTTATTTTCCAAATTTCCAAGCTCTTTTAAAAACTAGCTTGAGATGAGGGGGAGGGGGTTGGGGAAGCTGGTGGGAAAAGTGCACACCTTTAATTCCAGCACTTGGGAGGCAGATGCATCTCTGAGATTGAGGCCAGCCTGATCTATAAAGTGAGTTCCAAGGGCAGCCAGGGCTACACAGAGAAACCCTGTCTCGAAAAAATACAAATAAATAAATAAATAAATAGCTTGTGGTCCACCTCCTTGGAATAGCCTTCCCGGCTTCCAGGCCTCTGGTGGCTCTTCTTCTTTTGAGTTTCTGTAACAGTCAGTGCTCCCTAAAAGAACTTTCTATGACAATTCACATGTCCACCATCTGGAACCTTCCCAATACTCCATCAAGCAGCAGTACCCATGTAAGAAGCCCTGAAGCCCAGGGGGTAGAAGTTCAGGTTAAAGGCTTATCCCTTTTTATCGAGTCCACCCTCAGTGAGGGTCCTGCTTCCAAGAGTTCATGGTGGTGGCCGACAAGTGACTGGAGCAGGGCTGGGGGAGGGGCCGAGGCAGGGGATATGCAGAGAGGCTGCACTCTGTCCTTTTCTGATCCTGGTCCCCCTCTTCCATCTGTGGGAAGGAGGGCCTCCTCTGCTCTGTGCTTTCCAAATGCTTGCTGCCTTTCTTTGTCTTTGGTTTTCTGTTTTGGTTTAGATAACATCTCACTCTGGGCTTAAACTCAAAGAGGTTCTTCTTCCTTCTCCCAAGTGCTGGGATCACAGGTGTGAGCCACCCTGCTCAGCACTTGTGTTCTATAAAGATGATTGAAAATGTGCACCATGTGGTGTTCCTGACAACACAGCCTTCCTAAATGCGCATGTGCATGCCTGCATGCACGTACACACACACACACACACACACACACACACACACACACACACACAGAGAGAGAAAGAGAGAGAGAGAGAGAGAGAGAGAGAGAGAGAGAGAGAGAGAGAGAGAGAGACGGTCTCACTGTTCACCTGAATTGTTGAAAAGACACATACTCAGTTGAGTTCTTTGCCTTCCGTGTTCTCCTTATGGTGGGCATGCATTCTCAGTCCCCTAGGCTGTCAGGGACCTTACCCCTTGCTGTTGGGGATACAGACCTTCAGGACCCTGAGCCACAGCACTAACACAGAGTAAGTATGCAGGAGGACCAAACTCAGGCCTAGAAGCTCAGGAAAGACACTCTGGAGAAAAAGACAACTAGGTGAGGACAGAAGGACCTGGGGAGCCACTAGTAGACAACAGAGAAATGTGTTTTCACAGTAGAAGCCCCCAAGCAAGGATGATGGGGAACATGGAAGACTGCAACGCTCAGCAGAATGACGTAAGACATTGCCATGGAGGTTGGAGTTGGAACGGGAGCCTGGTGAAGAAGCTCTTGAAACAATGCAGAATGGCCATGGTGGGGATGTGAGGAGAGGGTGGGGACAGCGGGAACGGATAGGACTTAAGGGAACAAGGCAGACTAAGTCTTTTTTGGTCCAGTGACTGTGAGGAGGGAAAGAGGGCAGTAAGGAGATACTTGTGTCATTTTGGATATAGGAAACCTAGGAGGAGCAGGAAAAGGGTCAGTAGATCCCTCTAGAACATGCGATATTGGATATTGCAGATATCCATAGGATATCTGAAGGGGCCTCACAGGCACCCTGATACACTGGTGTGGGGTTGAGGAAGGTGTCCTGGGGTGAGAGTGTAAGAGTCAGTGAAGCAGCCAGGTGGTGGTGGTGGCGGTGGCGGCGGCGGCGGCGGCGGCGGCGGCGGCGGCGGCGGCGGCGCACGCCTTTAATCCCAGCACTTGGGATGCAGAGGCAGGGGCATCTCTGAGTTCCAGGCCAGCCTGGTCTACAGAGTGAGTTCCAGGACAGCCAGGGCTACACAGAGAAACCCTGTCTCAAATCAAACCAAACCAAACCAAACCAAACCAAAGAATCAGTGGAGCAGCCGAGGGTGTGGTTTAGTGGTAGAGCTTGTACCTAGTGTGCACGAGGCCCTGGCTCCATACCCAGCACAGGGAGAGAGAATAAAAGACATAAAGACAGAGAAAGGAAAAGGAAGTCTAGGCTCAGAAATGGAGCCACAGAGCCCCAAGGTCTTATGAATACAATGCTTTAAATGAGCAGAACATGGCAGTGCACTCCTTTAATCCAAGAACATGAGAGGTAGAGGTGTGGATCTTTTTGAGAGTTTGAGAGCAGCCTGGTCTACATAAAGAATTCAAAGCCAGCCAGGGCTACATGATGAGACCCTGTCTCAAAACAAACAAATAAACAGATATAAAATTCAAGAAATTAAGTTTACCAACAGAAGGCAGAATTTCCTTGCCGGGCGTTGGTGGCACACGCCTTTAATCCCAGCACTCGGGAGGCAGAGGCAGGCGGATCTCTGTGAGTTCGAGGCCAGCCTGGGCTACCAAGTGAGCTCCAGGAAAGGCGCAAAGCTACACAGAGAAACCCTGTCTCGAAAAACCAAAAAAAAAAAAAAAGAAGGCAGAATTTCCACAAGTTCTATTTGCTTTAATGGAGATACACATTTGCTATTTCCTCTGTTGCTTTTTAAAAAGACACTCTTCATCCCTTGTCTGCACCAATCCTGAGTTGTACCTCGCCTAACAGGGGGCTGTGGACCGGTTGTTCACGGAGCATATGCTGTCTGCACGCACTAAGGGTTTACAGCAAGAAGATAGCCAGTCTTGCCTTCAGTTTACTGATGAAGAAATTGAGGTTCAGGGAGACTAAAGCAGTGCCCTGAACTCCAGTAGCTCTGGAGAGAGTGAAGACAGTCAAGGCTGCTGTGCATCATCCCCCCCCCCCCAACCCATCTGGACTTGCCATGGTAACTAAGCCTCCTCCAGCGTGGGAAGCAGTTACCTAGCAACTCCCCATAACCAGGTCAGAGCTGGGGAATGAGACACCACTTGCTGCCTCCCCTGGGGAATTCAGATGTAGAGAAATGGGATGGCCACAAATGACTTGCATAGAGGCCTAACTGGGAGCCCCTAGGTATAGGAATTTCACATCAGGATCAGCAAAATGCTGGGACTATGGCACAGTCCAGGGCTAGCCTGGACTTCGTCCACAGAGCAAATATAAAGCCTCCTTTCTCTGCGCAGTGCTGATTCTTTTGGATAGCATGGAGCCCACCTCCATTGATTTGCTGGCTTACTGTGGATGAGGAAGTCCACCAAGAAAGGCTGGAGGAAGGCTGCATCAATGCATCTATGTAGACACTTCATTTGCAGAGGGAGCCGAGGGTTATTCACTCCGCCTCCTTCTTGTCCCTTTATTATGCCAAGAAATGATTATAGAATTAGCCTGCTGGTCATAAACAAGCTGTTCTTCCTCTAATATTCCCTGTAGATCTGGTCTTAACAGCCATGTGAGGTGGCTCACATCTGTAATCTCAGCACTTGAGAGAAGGAAGAAGAACGGCTTTGAGTTTAAGCCCAGGCAGGGTGACATACTTGGTCTAAACCAACCAACTAACCAAACAAACAAACAAAAACCCCAAAGACAAAGAAAGGCAGCAAGCATTTGGAAAGCACAGAGAAAAGGAGGCCCTTCTTCCCACAGATGGAAGAGGGGGACCAGGATCAGAAAAGGACAGAGTGCAGCCTTTCTACATATCCCCTGCCTCTGCTACAAGAAATGATTATGAAATTAGCCTGCTGGTCATAAACAAGCTGGTTCTTCCCTAATATTCCCTGTAGACCTGGTATTAACAGCCATTCTCCACCCACCCACCCACATCCCTTCCTTCCTGTGAGCAGAGCCCCACCTGCCCCCGCCCCCCAGTTCTGCTCCTATAGGTTTCCTCCCAAAGGGCTAAGTCAATGATGGTTGGCTCATTCTTTTGGATGTGGCAGGTTGAGGAGCGACAAATGATCTAGTCTTGGCCGTGGAATCTGGGGTGGGAATGGCTGCTGAGAACTTTTGGGTAGGTTTGTTTCACTAGTTAAACTTGGGAGGGAGTGCCTCTTCTCCCTCAGATATTGCCATGTTTACATGTCATGTTGGGATTGCAACAACCACTGAGGAAAGGCTACCATGCTCAGGGGGGTAGGGGATGACATTGTTGCATACCTGAAGATGCTCAGGGGGGTAGGGGTGACATTGTTGCATCCATGAAGATGCTTAGGGGGTAGGGGGTGACATTGTTGCATCCATGAAGATGCTCAGGGGGGTAGGGGGTGACATTGTTGCATCCACGAAGCAAGCAAGCTAGGCACTGTGCACTCTTGCACTCCTTGTTCTGGTAGACCATGACACCCTGTGTTTAAGGTACTTCTGGTCAAGCCTCCATGTTCACATCTCTGGTTCAGGCTGAATGCACCACTCAGTAGATGTCTGGGGCAAGTCTTGATACAAACAAACAAAACAAAAACTACCAAACATTCTTCTTTCTGTATAAATCTAAGATATGACAGACTCCCCAATCTTTTACCTCCAGGCTAGAAGCATGATCTACCTGCAGCTGCATGCCCAGCCTCTTGCAGGTCTGACTACCTTTCCACGCCTTCCCACACCCAGGATGCTCCATTTGTACGGGAATGAGGTCATTCTGGAGTGGGTTTCCATTTGCTCCCTAGAGCCAACCACATGTCTCTTTCCCACTGCAAGTTCAGTGAAGTCAGACATGGTGACAGTTGGATTACTATTATTATTATTTTTTTTTTTTAAGTGGAACTTCCTTTTCAGCAGTTTTAGGCTCACAGCAAAACAGGAGATACAGAACTCCCCAGAGGGCATGCGTAGCCTCTCCTATTGTCGACATCCAGTGACAGAGCAGTGTGCTTGCTACAGTTGATGAATTTATACTGAAACATTGTCACCCGAAGTCCACAGTTTACATCAGGGGTCATCCTTACTGCTGGGCTTTCCATGGTGTCACAAAACAGACATGTACCCATCATACGTACCACACAGAGTGGTTGACCTGTCCTAGACAGTATCCATTCTTGGCCGATCCATTCCTCTATCCCCTATGACCCTTAGTAAACTGATCCTTTTATTTTTATTATTTTAAAAGTTTTTGCTGTTGTTTGTCTTGAGAACAAGTCTTTCTGTGTAGCCTGAGATGGCCTGGAACTCACTATGTAGACCAGACTGGCCTCAAACCTGTGGCAATCCACTCACTCACCTCTGTCTCCTAAATCATTTTATTTTACTTAAAACAAAACAAAGCAAATGCTGTTTGGGGTCATGAAGATGTGGCTTAATTGGCAGAGCACTTGCAGTGGGCCCAAAGCCTTGGCTCCAGCCCCGGTGTGCCATAAATGGACCGCTGCAGTTAAACCCTGTAATCCCAGCACTCAGGAGGTAAAATCAGAAGGAGCAGAAGTTCAAGCCATCCTCCACTGCACGCTAAGTTGGAGGCCAACACAAAAGGCACAAGACCCTTTCTCGAATGAAATAAAAACTCGCTTTTGAGATGCAGTCATACTTTGTAGCCCCCACTAGCCTTGAATTCATGATCCCCCCACCTCCCAAGCTATGGACTGACATGGGCGTAGCGCCATCCCTGGCTGTGACTCTCATCTTCATTCTCTCTCCATTGTTTTATCCTTGTGAAGAATTAAGGTTGTGATCAGACAGTAGGTAGCCTTTCAGAGAAGGTTTTTTTTTCCCTTAGTAATATGCATGTGGTTTTGTGTTTGTTTGAAGCCAGGGTTTTACACGGTCCAGTCTGGCCTGAACCTCACTCCTTGGGCTTACAGGTATGAGCCTCACCTAGCAGTAGCCCACTTTTAAAAGCACTGAAATAATGTTTCTTTTCCATACCTAACCCATTTACTTACCGAAGGGCTTTGTGCTTACTTCCATTTTGGAAATTCTCAATACAACTGCCAAAACATCGGTGTGCAGGATATTAGGTTCATAATTTTCAGCATCCACAAGCAATGTGGGTGCTGGGTCCCATGATAAGAGGCCACCAGTCTGTCTTTGAATGGGGCCTCACATGTTGCATTTCTACCAGCAGCGAGTGGCTAAGTGCTCCCACTACTTCATACCTTAACCAGTGTTCGCTTTCCACAGTGTTTTGGATTTGGGCATTCTAATAGCTGGGTAGTGTTAGCTCACTGCTGTTTTAATCTGTAACTCCCTAAAGGCATATGATCTCAGGCATCTTGAAAGGATGCTTGTTGTCATCTGTATATCGTCTTCAATGAGGCCTGTCCAGGTCTTTTGACCATTTTCTAACTAAGTTGCAAATTTCTTCTAATTGAGTTTCAAGAGAGACAATCCTGGGGACTGGAGACGTGACTCAGTGGTTAAGAGCACTGGCTGCTCTTCCAGAGGACTCTGGTCTGATTACCAGTGCTCATATGGTGACTCATGACTGCCTGTAACTCTAGTTCAAGGGGATTCAATACCCTCTTCTGGCCTCCATGGACACCAGGCACACACATGTACACAGACATACATGCAGGCAAAACACTCATACAGACAAAAAAAATAATAATTTTTAAAAATTATATTAAGAAATGGCAGTTCTGCTTCTGCACTGAGCTCCCTTAGGTAAAATTTGTGTAGTTGTGCCATATCAGATCTTTCTCTCTCTCTCAGTCTCTCTCTCTCTTTCATGACAGGGCCTCATATGGCCCCAGGCTATCCTCACACTGACCATTGTTGAAGATAACCCACAATGGTCCATCCTGCCTCCCTACTTCCCAAGTGCTGGGATTACAGTCACGTATCACCACGCCTGATTTATGTGGTGCTGGAGATTGAACCCAGGGCTCATGCACACTAGGGAAGCACTCTACCAACTTAAGCTCAGCCCCAGACGAGATTTGTCCTTTTTTTTAATTAAACCTAATTTTTTGGTTAACACACAAAGAAATTGGTTTCATTGTGACATCTTCATACATGTCTATCATTATACTCAGTTCTTATTCCCTTGACCACACTCCTTACCTTTTCCCTCTCTGCCCCTCTTGCTGGTGGCCATCCTGCCTCCCCACACATAGTTCCCCTTTTAGCCTTCATATTATATATAAATATAACGTTAAATATATAAAGCTATTTTATTTATTTTTTTTTTTTGGTGTTTTTCGAGACAGGGTTTCTCTGTGTAGCTTTGCGCCTCTCCTGGAGCTCACTTGGTAGCCCAGGCTGGCCTCGAACTCACAGAGATCCGCCTGGCTCTGCCTCCCGAGGGCTGGGATTAAAGGCGTGCGCCACCAACGCCCGGCTAAAGCTATTTTCATATAAAAATGTGTTATATAAGATATTTTATATAAAATTATAAACACACGAACTGCCCTTTCTTGTTTCTCACTCCCCTTAGATTTGTCTCTGGCAAATGTCTTCACGAAGGCTGTGGCTCATCTTCTCATTCCTTTGACATGCAGAGTCTACATCGCAGAATTGGAAAAGCACGCTAATCAGGGCTTTTCTCTCAGAGCTGCCTGTTAAGCCCCCCCCCCCCAGCACAGCCTGCATTCATGTCTCAACCACTCGCTGAGTGATCTGTTTGCCTTGAGCTATCCAATCTAGGTGTGGAGGCAGATCAACAAATCACTCACTACAGTGCAGTGTTTTGAGTATTGGGACGGAAGCCGAGCGATGATGCGTTAGGCACTTAAAAGAGGGACATGTATATGAGCCATGGCAACGAGGCAGGTTCCGGTGGGATACTTGAATTCTGAGCTAAGAATCAGTGTCTGGACCCATGCCACCTAGCAAGGTAGCCACTAACCACATACAAAGCTCTTGTTTTAGCCACCTTTCAAGTGTTCAGTTGCAAGCTGGGTATGGTGGCACATGGGTATTATCCCAGCACCTGAGAGATAGAGGATCAGAATTTCAAGGTCATCCTCTGCCACATATCCAGTCCAAGGCCGACCAGGGCTATATGAGGCCCTATTTCAGGCAATGAAATAAAAATTTAGAAATGTAAGCTGGGCGGAGGTGGCACACACCTTTAATCCCAGCACTCGGTGGTAGAGGCAGGCAGATCTCTGAGTTCGAGGCCAGCCTGGTCTACGGAGTGAGTTTCAGGGTAGCCAGGGCTACACAGAAAAACCGTGTCTCAGAAAAGAAAAAAAAAAAAAAGTAATAGCCAAGTATTTAAAAGCTACACATGGTAGTGGCCACCACACAGAACAAAACAGCTGCAGAACTAATCTAACATCACTCTAGTCTAAAAAGCAGAAAGAACAACAAAGTTGGGAGAAAGGCATTCCAAACAAAAGGAACCAAAGGTGGAGGGGGGGTATGGTGGAGACAGTATGAGTCACTCTGGGACCACAGCGGGGCTGACTGAAAAGTCTCAGGCAAGGAAAACTGGGGATGTGACTGAACAAATATGCAGCAGGCAGATCACAAATGCCTTGAGTGGAATGCTAAGGACTTGAAACTGAGAGCTATGGGAGCCCCTGAAGGATCTGAATAAGGGCCTAATGTCATCTGCTTTACATGTTCATAAGATCTGTCTGGCAGCCATTGGAGGCTAGATCAAAGGGGGCCTCCGTCAGACAGGAAGCGAGGGAGCCAGCGCAGAGACCAGTGCCGTCACTGGGAAAGAAGCGAGGATCAGCTGGGGTGCAGGCATGGATTGGACAGAGCAGGGAGATGTGAGCGAGGAGCCTCGTGACTGACCTCAACAGGTCCGTTGAGAGGTGCTATGTAAACACTTGCTGATCTAATGACCTAATTGTAGCCAAGCTCCAACCCAGAACGGTGTTGCATGCATTGGTCCCTACGTGCTACTTACTGCCCAAATAAAGCAGTGTGGCAGTGGGGTGCAGTTCTCTTCATCTGAAGGAGAAACGTGCACCAAGGAGAGAGGAGACGACTTGGAGAGAGGGGAAGGCTGGCGTTCCTGTTCTGTCTGATGGAGAGAGGGCTCAGGAGAAAAAGAACAAGCCGAGCTCATGGCAGACTGCGAGGGACCCTAGGCCCAGCTGTGGCACATTTTTTTAGCACTGGGCACGGGTCATTCTCCAGCCCACCCCCTCCCCATTCTCCTTGCCACATGGATCACGGGGCAGATTCCGTAGCCTGAAGGATCAGACCATTTCACCAACGGACACATGTGACTCAGAGCAATCTAAAACATAGTGAATGGAGGGTGTGTGGCACAATGGACATGGACAGATAGACCAGGACTCCCAGAAATACCCAGCGGAGTATCTGAGGGCAGTGGCAAAAGCTTCAGTCCCGGGAACATCACAGAGAAAATCCCCTTGTTTACATCTGTAGGTCTGGAATGCTTGAGGCATTTGGGATGAATCAGCAGACGAGATGGGGCAGCTGGTACTTGTTCATCGTTGAATGACTGACTATTCCTGGGAAGACATGAAGAAATGTCTACTCCCCCCAGGCAGGGAACCAGTGACGGGCCAAAGTATGGATGCCACCAAAGTCCAATGTGGTAAATCAATGTGTTTACTGAGGTTACATACGGGAGTTCGGGTAGGGGTCACTCACAGGAGCAGATGACTCACAGACAGTTGTGTCACCAAAGCCCACCACCAGCATGGGTGACAGTTCATGAAAAACTAGAAACCTAGAGCTCACTGCACAACCTGCAGGCAGGTTGAGGAGTGTCCTTTCTGGTGGCTCGATTGGTCGGAGTCTCTTCCAAGCAGTTCAACTGGTCTGCGTTTTTTTCAGGGCGCTCGACTGGTCTTTGCTTATCCCAGGCTGCTCTGTTTGAGCCTCTTCTAAGCATCTCAACAGTCTTTACTGTTTATATACTATTGAGGAGAAAGGGGCCCAGTTAATTTAGACAGTTTCAGGGACTTCCTGAGGCTATTTTGAGTTGTTTACTTCCTGTCTTAATGAGCTTCCTGGTAAGATAGAGTGTTTCACCTCCCTCTTCTCATCCTATACCTGAAAGAGTTTCCCTCCAACATGAAGGTTTTAACCTTGGAGGAATACAACATCATTCATCAGACACATATTAATTGACACTCCTTCCCATGTACCATGAACAGTGTGAAGTGCTGGACATACAAGGGTCTAGAAAACACAATGATCCCTGCCCCAAGGAGCATACAGCCCAACAGTCACACCACTCACTCTAGTGTCCCATCTGTGTGCATGCTGTTCAGGAAAAGCATGGGACTCATGAGGTAATCTAAAGGGATATATTATTTCAGATGGGGGGGTCTGAGAGTAAGTGATGCATAAACCCAGATCTGAACAGCAGAAAACAGAGGATGTGCATTCCACGGGGTACCCACAATTATGAAAAACCTGGGAAGAGTTCTTGGCCATCTGGAACTGAAAGAAGGACGATGGAGAAGGGCATGAAGACAACAGGAAGTTAGAGAGGAGATCCCGCAGGCGCCAGATCTTGCAGGATCAAGTAGGAAGAAAAGTGGTGTGATCGGATTTGTCTGTCCAAAGAATGCCTTGGTGTCAGTGTGGAGAGCGTACCAGGGATAGGAGGGAATACAGGCCAACAGAGGACCGTGCAGTTGCTATGGGAGACAGAAGGAAACCATGGAGGGAGATGAAGTGGAAGGACTTGAAAAACAATAACAAAAATAAATTGTTTTAAAGAACTGCCTTGGTAGACACTCCTGTCTTACAGATAGACACGTTGAAACTAGACAAAGCGTCCTGCAATTATTTTGACCAGGCCAGTCTGTCCCCTGTGTGGGCTGTTAGCTGAGATCTAGTGATGGCCCTGCCTTGCCCGTAGCCCGAAGGGATGGACATTGATTTTTCTCTTTAAGGATTTCCTGATAAAGCTTCTGCACCTTCTACAGCTTCTGCTCTTGTTTCAAGTGGTTTCTATTAGGGAATTCCTGTTCGTGTCTCAGCCAAATGCCTGTCACTTGGAAAATTTCTGATTCCTGATGAAGATGCAAAAATAAGTCACCAGGCTGCCGAACAGAAATGATGTCATAACGACAGTAATGAGTCGCGCCTGTCCCAAAGAAAAAGTGACTTATTCGTTAGCCACAAAGAGCAGTGACTGAATAGCCCCAGAAAAAGAATCCAATTAGATTTGTGTGGCTGATGCCCTTGCTGATAAAAGCACCTGGGAGCTTGTTAGAGATGTAGGACTGAGTCAGAACCCTCATTTTTAACACGGTCCCTAGACAACGCTCAGATTCTGGAGATTTTGAGAAGTATTTCCTTAAGTCACCCTGAGACCATCTAAAAGTGAGTGGGCCACGGCAGCTTCTGGATATTCGAAAATGAAGTAATTTCCAGTAAGTCGGGAGGAAACCACAACTGGTTCGACAGGAACTGGCTTTTCTCTGGAAGTTTCTCTGCTCAGATGTCACGAAGTCACCTAGGGTGTGGCGGCCAAAATCAGAGACAGTGTGTTGGCTGCTGCCTGGGCAGCTGGTGAGAAACACAAGGTAGACACGCTCCCTTGGCTCTGAGAGGCTGGCATGTGGAAAGCAGATAAGGGATCGGGATGGAGGTATGACTCCTCATGCCCTTCGCCCACTCCCAGGAAGCAGCCGCAGAGGGGCTAAAGAGATTTGAGCCCCGAGTGAACAGTTTGGCCCTAGTCTTCTTGGTCTAGTCCTTGTTCTCCCTTCGTGGTTCGGGTGACTGCTCTGTTCCCTTCTGAATTGTGCCCTGCTAATGGGCACAGCAATGAACCTCAATAAAAACTCCTCCTACCTTCTCCCACAATGGGCTGCTAGAACAGCATGCCCATTCCGGGGGTTTTAGGGGCTCTGTCTCTCCAGGCTAGCACCCCTGCCACTCCCAGCGAGGGAGTCGGGCTGGCCACACAGACAGCAGACACAGACTGGCAAAACCATCACTGTCTCCTTGTAGAGTGCTTCAAGGCACAGTATCTAGACCAGAACCAAGCTCGTCAGTCTCTGCCTCAGCCAGGGCTGCTCCTCCCACGGAATCAGCCGAATGGATGAAGTTTGTGGGCTGTTGAGAGCATATGGTTTGCAAATACTGTAAAACCAAACATCACTTTTGGCTTTTGTTTACCGTGATGTTTCACATCTCCCACTACCAAGCTTGCTGATCAGGCCCACGTGGCCTCGGCTTCCACTCTCCTTCTTTCTCCTTGGGGCCGCCTCTGCTCTGTGCCCCTTTCTGATGCCTTCTTACTCCACCTGCATTGGGGGGCCTCCCTTCTGTACCAGCTACCCATGCCTCCTCTCGCCGCCGCCGCCCCACCTGACCCCCTTCTCCCTGTCTCCCCTCTGCCACTCCTCTGCTCTCCATCTTCTGGCCCCTCCCCTGCATGCGTTCGTTCGCTTCCCAAGGCTGCAGCTGCTCCTCATGCGTGCTCTGTTTCCCCTGCCCTTCCAGGCTGTTTTCTCTTCCCTCCTCAGTCTCTCTCTTCCTCTCTTTCTCTAAGGGGAACCCGGGGATCAGAGAATTGTTGAATCAGAGTCACAAGGGACAGAGTGTATGCCACACTGCAGCGGCTTGTGAGTCACACTGTTCTTTTATCGCCTTCAGTAACAGATGCCCTCCAGTCCCTCCCTGGAGCAGGAGGGGACACAGGGGACAGGGCCCCTTGCCACGCACCCCCACCCCCACTTCCACCCCAGAGCTTCTTTTCCTATCTCGGAACACACACACATCCGCATGTGACCGCACTGATACGCTTGTAAGGGCCTTCTGTTGTGACGTGCTTGTTCCCAGGCTCCACAAAGGCACCGAGCTTCCCCTCCAGTGTCCCCTCCCCTCAGCCAGCCTCCTCGGTGCTTTATTCCTCAGGGTAGGACCAGGACACACAATTCTAGTTTGAGGCGACAAAGAGGGACAGTGACAGCGGGGTTCCTCCTCCTAGGTGGAGGGAGGCCCGCGGTGGCCTAGCATGCAGACCGAAGAGGAAACTCGTTTTCATGAGGTCCAGGGTTAGAGTCAATCTGTCAATCTGTTTATTGATCTGCCGTCAATGCTCTTGGCTTCCCTCTGGCCCACTGGCAAAGATACCCTCAACCACAGAAAATCAGGAGCAAAACCCAAGAGTGCGCCCCAGAGACAACCCTTGTAACCACAAAATGAGGCTTCTGACACATCCCACATCCTCAGCCAGGGCTTCTCCAAGCACTTCGCAGAATCTAGGCTGCAGCTTTCTCCGCAGCTGGGAAAACAGAAGTTACATTCAAGCAAGCCACAAGGGCCTGTGGAGAACCCCTGTGCTCCCCAGCAATTGCCTCTGTGGTGTCTCCATGTTAGAGACACTCTCTCTTGTCAGCCACAGGAGAACAGGATTACCCAAGGGACAGTCACTGGTGGAGAGTAAAAGTTTCAGCCAGGCATTGACTAGGCCTGAGGCTTGCAAGGCTCTCCCACACCAAGTTGAGACTCCTGACCACACCCTTGCCAGCTACCTGCTCAGACTTGCTTGGT
This sequence comes from Peromyscus attwateri, assembly GCA_902168425.1. Taxonomy (NCBI): domain Eukaryota; kingdom Metazoa; phylum Chordata; class Mammalia; order Rodentia; family Cricetidae; genus Peromyscus; species Peromyscus attwateri. The sequence goes on from CABHPP010109237.1 coordinate 57,750, forward strand.
GGCGGTGGCCCAGGATCTGCTATACCTTAATTCTCAGGGTGCAGTGCCTGCCCTGTGGAGAACAGGAGGGAAGCCTACCCTGTAGGTGGACGGGGCCAGGTGAGCTACTTAACATGCCTCGCCAAGCCCAGCCCCATCCTCCTATGCGTCCATTGCTGGGGTGTGACTTCTGCCTAGCTGCTTGCTCTCTTGGAAACCTCTCAAGCCAGGAAAGAAGCTGTGAAAGTTCAAGGATTGGGAGAAGTCCATTTCCCTGCCCTTCTCTCAGCTTCCTACTGCCCTCTCACACAGAGAAGAGCCGGAAAAGCATCCCATTCTTCACTCAAGTTCCTTCTCAAGCCAGTCAATGAACCAACCCAGCTCCCAATAAATTACTAGTATAAAATGTTGTGTGTCGACATGGGCATGCATATACATGCTTTGTGTACGCACGGGCACACATGAACATCACATGCATGCATGTGCAGTCATAAAGTCCAGCTGTTTTCCCTTGTCCCTGTCTGCCAGGCAGCTTCAGACAAAAAGCTTCTAGCCTCCCAGCAGGACTCATCGCATCATGGGAGCCACATAGTTGGCAGGGAAGAGACCCAGTTTGTTGTGTAGACGGCCGGTCCACCAAGACGGGTTAGAGCTGTCCAGGACTTCAACCACCTCTCCACTTCGGAATCCCAGCTCATCCTCCTCCAGAGCCTCGAAGTCATACAGGGCTCGGGCCCAGCGCACTCGCTACAGGGGAAATGAGAGACATGCCGATGAGCTTGGAAGGCTGACCTTGGGAGCAACTGTCTTACAGTGAACCGTGACTCTATCCTGAGTCCCCTGGCCCTTCCAGAAGGCTGATCTTGAAGCACTTTAGAGCAGACCTGGTATGCACCGCCCTGGGCACTAAGGGACTGGGACACTCACCAGCTTTGATATGGTCTTGTTTTTGCTTTTGTGGAAACTGGGACCTCACATATGTAAGGCAGGTGCCCTACCACTGAGCCTGTCCTGAGACCAAGGGCACTGGGTCACCAGGACAAAGGTCACCCGTCTCCCACTGCCAGAAGAGCAAGAACAGGGCAAAGCTCAACAGTCAGATTGCAAACAGCAGCCTGAATGAGCTGCTGAGCCAGGCTGAGCCCTCTCCCGAGAGGCTGCCTTGTGCTCTCCACTCACTCACCCCTGCCACCTGGAGCTGCACCGGGTCCGTATGTCTCCGTTGCATCAGGGTGGCATTCATCTCGCTGCCAATGCCACAGTGTCCGTCATTTATGTCTAGGCTGCCTCCACGGCGGTCCTAGAGACATGCAACCGAGGGCTGTTATCAGCAGGGGCGTCTCTCACAGCCTAACCCCAACCCTGTGGCTTGCTTGGGTGCTGTCTACAGAACTCACACCCAAGAACTAACTCGCTGACCATCACCCTTCATCTTGGAAAATGGACAGGAGGGAATCTGAGGGGACCTTAGATTCTAAAGGAGAAGATCATGGGCTTCATTTATCCAGTGACATAGCAGCTATTTGGGGAGTCATGTACCCATGCTTCAGGAACTCAATCAGTTATCATCATCATCATCATCATCATCATCATTTGTGTGTATATATGTGAGAGCGTGAGAGCGGGAGTGTAGAGGCCTGAGGTTGACATTGGGCATCTTCCTCTATCACTCTCCATCCACCCAAAGGGACGTTACTGACCCTGGGACTCACTGATTCAGCTAGACTGGCAGGGCCATCAGCTCCTGGGACCTGCTGTTCACTGGCTTCAGCAGTGAGGTTAAAGACGCGTTCCCCTATGCTGGCATTTACGTGGGTGCTGGGAATCTGACTGCAGGCCCTCTCGTTTGCCTACAAACACTTTCCTCCTTACCTGTTGTGTCTTTACCCCCTCCCCATTTTTTTCTTTTACTTTTGAGACAGGGTCTTGCTTTGTAGCTCAGGCTGGCTTTGAATTCACTATGTAGCCCAGGCTAGAGATGGGCTCTTAATCCACCTGCGTCGGTCTCCTAAATGTTGGGGTTATAGGCATGCACCACCACACCTAACTTGTATGGTTCTTTTCCTAGTTTAAAAAAAAAAATCAGAAAAATGTACTAGTTTAGAGGAAGAACCACATACAGTAACGTGCTAAGTGAACCGATGGAAAAGTGTCCAGGCATGCCGGGGTCGATCAGGGGAGGAGTCTGGGAAGAGGGGGTGCCTGGGCTCCAGCTGGAAGGAGGAGTGGGACTGACCAGGAGAGCTCCATCAGGCCGACCGAACAGCTTGTAAAAAGCCAAAAAGAGAGGAAATGCACCGAGCCATGCCAATGACAAAATGTGGCGCCAGTTGCCGGATTATCTGTTCGCATGGTAGTGGGGGTTGGTAGCAGAATAGGGACCTGGGGAAGTAGATCCAGGCAGCTCACACAGGACCCTGTGCCCTGTGGAGGAATGTAGGGCCAATGTCATCTCAGTGTGTTGTCCAGCCAGTGGCAATCCCATCAGGAACAGGCAGGGTTAGATAAACAAATCCCACCCGGAACAGGCAGGGTTAGATAAACAAGGCTGCTGCAGGTGTTAATCCGTTTTTCCTTTTATGGGTTAAGGGGCAAGAATTGGAATTCTGCTGACAGACTTAGTCTTCGGTGTGTGTGTGTGTGTGTGTGTGTGTGTGTGTGTGTGTGTGTGTGTTCAGTCTGGGGACTTATATGGTTTTTGGGTGGGTGGTTTCCATCACAGGGCCCAGAATCTTTCAGGAGGCTGGTCCAGGCCTGGGCCATGGGGTGGGCAGGTCCTCCTTCACACCTTGCTCTGTCCCTTCCCTCTCTGCAGATACCTGGTGAAAATGATGGTGCTGTGGATACCGCTGTGGAGGGGGCTGTGGCCCTGGTGGGAACTGAGGAGGTGGCTGCTGGTGCTGGTGGTACTGTTGGGGACGGGGAGGAGGGTTATCTGACAGCTTCCGGTTCATCAAAGGGCGGATTTCTTCTCCTACATTTCCACTTGGGTGAGGGCCTCCCTGGGACCTCCTATCCAGGCTGTTGCCCCGGTGACCCTGGAAAAGAAAACAGGGGCTCCAGATTCACCCTTTCCCTGGGCCTCCCCATCACTGCCCCTCTTCTGACAGTAACTGTGGGGGGTGGTAAGGCTTAAAGGAGATCTAAGGTTTGGACCTCCGTGTTATCAAAAGTGGTCCCTGCATTCTCAAATCTTCCCTAGTTCATGAGTTCAGGCCTCTGGTCGACAAGTTCCATTTGGTCTAACCATTTCCATGTGCTCTCCACTCAATCCATTCCTACTGGGTTTGTTTTTCTCTCTGTGATCAAGCTTAAATATTCTACTTTTCAGGCAGAAAGGGACAGGTGATTTGAAAAGGATCCGTGGGCTCTGGGGAAGTAAACCCTCCCTTCCAAGCCCCCAGCTGATTTGAAGGCTGGGATGCTACAATCATCAGAGCAGAGTGTGTTTCCCACCCAGAGCACACCGGAAGTTCAGAAAGGAAAAACAAAGGTCAACCGAGATCTTGTGGATTATTTAGCCACAAGATAAACAGTCCACATGTTGCCAAACTGCTGGACACCCTACCCTCCAGATAGCTCTGCTCTTGACTTTGCACAGTCTGGAGCTGTCATTTACAGCCTGGTGACAAGGACCCAAGACAGCAACATTCTGGCAGAGCCATGGAAAACAGGCCTTGGTGTCCCCTGTACCAGGAAGGAACAAGGCCTCTCGGCTTCCTATTGTAACAACTCATGAATCAGAAACACTTTATTGTTATTTTTATTTATTTAACAAACAATTACATAGAAAGTTGGGCTCAGTATATGCTATCACTGTACAAATATTAACTCATTTAATCCGGTTCAACGACAACTTCCCACTGCCTCTCTTATCTCTGAGCCCCGAATCCTAGTGAGTTAATACTTCTGTCCGTTTCCTGGTTAAAATAATCCACAAGATCTCGGCTGACCTTTGTTTTCTGAACTTCTGTGTGCTCTGGAGGGGAACACCCTCCGCTCTGACGATTGTAGCATCCCAGCCTTGAAAACAGCTGTGGTTTGGAAGGGAGGGTTTCCTCCCCCAAAGCACACGTGTCCTATCCCTGGGGTTCCAGCTATGCTAGTGGATGCTTCTTTCTTTATTACACCTCTCTGTCTGTCTGTCTGTCTGTCTCTCTCCCTCTCTCTCTCTTTCAAGACAGGGTTTCAAGACAGCCCTGGATGTACTGGAACTCACTCTGTAGACCAGGCTGGCCTCGAACTCACAGAGATCTATCTGCCTGCCTCTGCCTCCCTAGCTGGGACTAAAGGCGTGCGCCACTACCACCTGGCTCATTACACCCGTCTCTTAGAACCATGTTCTTTTCCCTGAGAAATAGTTTTGTACTCTGTATGTGTACACATGTGTACATATGTGTGTGAGCTCCCTTGTGGAAGGCTGATTACCATGTCTTTGGTGTTTGCCTGCTGTGGACCAGATTCTGTGGCAGGGGTTGTGACTATGCCATATTCAGTCTTCACAAAGGCCCAGTGAGGGAGGGAGCGACTATTATGCTTTCCATACTAAGATGAGAAAATATATACTCAGAAAGCGTCCTTTTATTGTTTGCATGTTATTTGATTTGGGGGCAGGGTCTTGCTTGCCCTAGCTGGCCTGGCATTTACTATGTAGCCTAGGCTGCCCTTGAACTTGCAGTCTTCCTGCTCCTATTTCCCAAGTGCTGGGTACGGTCATGTGCTACCATACCCAGCTTTAGAAAATGCTCTTTGAAAAAAAAAAGGTATTTTATTTGGGGTATATGTCTGTGTGTGTGTACGCTATGTGTGTGCAGGTGCCCAAGGAGGCCTGAAGAGGGCGTCAGATCCACTGGACCTAGAATTACTGGTGGTTCTGAGGCTAATGTGAGACTGGGAACTAAACTCACGTCCTCTGGAAAAGCGGCAAGTATGTTTAACTCCTGAGCTACCTCTCCAGGCCTCAGAAAAGTGTTCGGAACTTGACGAGGTGACACAGGTAGTTGGGAATGAAGTGGGATTAAACCTATGCAGTCCCTGTACTCCCCGAGGCTGACAGGAAACTGCCTGGTGCTTTAGTCCTGACCCCTAGGCTACTCTCTAGTACTGCTGTCTGTCACCCTGATCCTTGAGCAGCTCCTGAGCTGGACTGAAAACAGCGATGTAAGATCCACACATAACTGAACAACAGCACCTCCAATGTGAGCTAACATGTGTAGTGCATTTGCAATAGGATTAGGGGTGATGGAAGCGATTGGGGGACATTAGATTATCTTACACTCACAACCCCCTATTTATGCTGTCTTAAGGAAACAGGATCTGAGAGCCTTCCAAAGTCGTCACACAGCTAGGAAGTATTCAGCTTGGATTAAACCTGAGATCTGACTTCGGATCAGAATATATTTTTTTTCCCCTTTGGTGGCTTACACAGGAATTCAGGCTACCTGAAATCCCTGGCCTGGAGTTTATCTGGACCCGAGGCATACCTGATCTTCTTTGGTTCCATCTCGAAGGAAGATCTGCTTCTGTTTGGAGATGGAAGTTGTCCTGTAGTAGTCCACCAGCTTGTTCAGGGACGGAAACTTCTCAGTCCACAGGAAGTAATTGCCCTTGTTGTCTCTCATGACTTTGAAGTGCTGCACATCATCCTCATGCCTGGGGATCAAGCAAACTCAATGATGACCATATCCCCGCTGGGTGGTTGGTTGTCTGTACCCAGAGACGGTGAAGTTTTGTTTGAGCAGGCATTGTATGAACATGTCTTGGGGGCAGGGGGGTGACATAAACAAACATCTGTTCCACCCAGATAGGGCACCAATGACAGAACAAAGTAAAGATTCCACTCAAGTCTACTTTGGTGAGCCAACGAGTTTAATTATGGCTACGTATGGTACCACGGACAACATACAAGCAGCTATGCCACTGAAGAGAGTGTTTCTCTTCCCCAGTCACTATTAACTGCCTCCATATCCTGGGGGAGGGGGCTTGTGATCTTCTCCGCATTCCATGGTGGGACATTATTAGGTCTGTCTTGTGTAGGTCTCATGTAGGTAATCATAGCCGTTGAAAGTCCAAGAGGGCCATGGCCATGTCATGCCATTCATTCTACAGCAGCGGGAGAAATAGATATGGGCAACCTGACCCAAGCTCTAGTAGCAGGTTTGTGGGAGGGACCATCAACAGAACGTGACCAACACGAGCTGGGATCTGTCTTGGATGGTGGACAAACATTTAGAAGGAAAAAGTGGGCCTGGTGAGATGGCTCAGCAGGTTAAAGGTATTTACTGTCAAGCCTGAGGACCTCAGTTTGATTCCCCCCAAAAACCAAGTCCTCCAAGTTACACACACACACACACACACACACACCAAACAAACAAACAAATGTAAAAAAGGTTGGGCAAGAAAAGAAAAATGTTCCAAATATCTTCACAATTTTATTTTATTTTTAATGATGTGTATGTTTGTGTGAGTAAATGCCATGTGAGTGCAGGTACCTGTGGAAGCCAGCAGCTGGATTTCCTGGAGCTGGAGTTACAGGTGGTTGTGAGCCCTCTGATGTGGGTGTGTGCTGGGAACTGAACTTGGGTCCTGTGTGAGAGTACTATGCTCTTAACCACTGAGCCATCTCTCCAGACCCGTTCCCAGTAAGGCCTGAGCAATCAAGGTGCTTTCATAATGTTTATTTGAAGCAAGGCAACACCAGAGTTCTGTTCTTTGCTACAGACTAGCAGCAGAGGGCTGTTTTTTTTTTGTCTTGTTTTGTTTGTTTGTTTGTTTTTGTTGTTGTTTTTAAAGACCCTGCTGTTTTCCTGTTGTCAGAAATATCTTGGCTCATCTCGTCTTGATCTAATCTAAGTTTATGTTTCGTATAAATAAGATTATGAATTGCACTTTGTGGAAACACATTATACGGAGTTGTAGATTTTAACTGGAAAAGACCTTGGACATAGTTCAGCCTTCTGTTTTACCAGTGAGGATGCTTGACTGAGAGAGGCCCAAGGGCTTAGTCAAGGTCAATGTGAATGCGTGGCAAACCTGAGGGAGAACGCTCGGTCTGATCCCAGTGAGCCTGGGTAAGCATACTGACTGCTTTTAGATCAGTGCCTTTTGCTACCATTCTGAACTAGGTGTCCAGGCACATCTGTACCGGGTTTGCATAAATCTGACTGTAGCCATCTAAAAACAAGGGGGGAGGTTTTGCTATCGGCTCTGGTCTTACTCAACAGCCAAGTCGTCTTTCTTGGTTATAAAGTTTTGGTTTTGGTGGTGCCGTGCTGTGGATATCAATTGCTCTGTATGCTGTGAATGTGTTGCTCTGATTTGGTTGATAAATAAATAAATGCTGATTGGCCAGTAGCCAGGCAGGAAGCATAGTATAGGCGGGACAAGCAGAGAGGAAAATGCTGGGAAGAGGAAGGCTGAGTCAGGAGATCTGCCAGCTGCAGCCACCATGAGAAGTAAGATGTAAGGATACCGGTAAGCCACAAGCCACGTGGCAAGGTATAGATTTATAGAAATGGGTTAATTTAAGATATGAGAGCTAGATAGCAAGAAGCCTGCCATGGCCATACAGTTTATAAGTAATATAAGTCTCGGTGTGTTTACTTGGGTCTGAGCGGCTGCGGGCCCCAGTGGGCCTGGAGATAACTCCAGCTACAGTGGCACACACACACCTTTAATTCCAGCATTTGGGAGGCAGAGGAAGGCGGATCTTTGTGAGTTCGAGGCCAGCCTGGTCTACAGAGTGAGTTCCAGGACAGCCAGGGCTACACAGAGAGACCTTGTCTTGAAAAACAAAACAAAAGAATAAATAAAGTTTTGGGTTTTTTTTTTTCCCAAACAGGCCTGTATTTGCATGTTGCAGGTGCGTGAGTATTAGTGATATAAGGGGCCACTTCCAGCAGAAAAGTCAAGAGTTAAAGGGCTTTGGAGAGTTGAGATTCATTTGAAGGTTAGTGGAGGCTTCTTAAGGATGGATTTAGGGGTCTGTGTTTGGAGGGAACAGGAATTTTGGACCTTTATTCTCATCATTTATTTGGGTTCTACTCATAACCAAGGGTAAGTAAGTCACTTCCCGTCCAACTGAATCAGGGTGGAAACTGACACGTGGCCATCACTGCTGATCTTCCTCAGGAGTTTGGACATTAATAATGGCTTTTCTTCAAGATCTGGAATCTCAACTCATAGAGGAGGAAGTATTTCTTGTGTACAATAACTATTCTTCACTCAGTCCCTCCCAGCAATCACAACGGACATCATGTTTCCGCTTGACAAAACTCCTACCTATACACACATAATTTTACAGAAAAGGGAAAAAAATAAAAATAAAATAAGTTTGATTGATAAGGTTTATTAACAGGGCAAAATTTCATCAATGAAGATCCCATGAGTTTAGAATTTGAAATTAAATAATATTGGCTTGAGCTAATATTTATGAAGACGTTTTAGTTAAAGAGAATTAAGATTATAGGGGCTAGTGACATGGCTTAGTGGGTGTGGTGGTTTGAATAAGAACCATAGGCCCCCATAGGCTCATATATTTGCATGCTTAGTCACCAGTGAGTGGCACTCTTGGATAGGATTAGGAAGTATGGCCTTGTTGGAGGAAGTGTGTCACTGGAGGTGGGCTTTGACGTTTCAAAAGCCCATGCCAAGCCCAGTCTCTCTCTTTCTGCCTACAGATCAGTATGTAGCTCTCAACCACTTCTCCAGCACCACATCTGCCTGCATGTTGCCATGTTTCCTGCCATGATGATAATGGACTGAACCTCTGAAACTGTAAGCCAGCCTCAATGAAATGCTTTCTTTTAGAAGAGTTTCCTTGGTCACGGTGTCTCTTCACGGCAATAGAACAGTGACTAAGAAGGTGGGTAAGGGTGCCAATCGTCAAGCTTGATGCCCTGAGTTCAGTCCCTGAGACCCACATGGTTGAAGGAGATCCTCAGTTCCCCAAACTTCTGACCTCCATATGTGCATATATACCCCTCAGCAGCCACATACATACACATGCACACACAATAAATACGTTCTTTACATTTTAGCAAGCTGTCAAGTTTGCTGATGTTAAGGAGTCCAAGGTATTTGTAAGCACGCTTGCGGTGCACATGCCTCTAGATGGCTGGTCCATCATTTATTAGTCCTTCCTACCTCCGTTTTTTGAAGATCCTTTCTTTCTAAATAACAAAGCAGCTACAGTTTATCACAAGAGATTAGATTTCTGCACAGGAAGCAATAAAGCTTCACACCTTTTGAAATCTATCAACGAGTGCAGGGCAGCGCTGCCTATCAAATCCCCGGGCAGGAGGTGTGTCCTGTGCAGGCTCGGGGCTCCTTCCTCCTCTGCTACGAGCTGCATTTCATGTACTTTAGTTATGCGGTCACCAAGTCTGACTTGCAGTCTTTGACACGCTGACCACACACACTGTATTCAGATCTGGGGTTTCTCAGTTTAGGTCTGTGTCATGTCCCTGCCTGGACTGAGTCACTTCCTATAAGATGCAGCACAAGAGTTACAGGGTCAAAGGTCTTTCTGATCCCCCTCCCCAGAGGCCTCCCTCAACTTTACCCTGCTCTTCTGAGCTTTGCTTTGTCAGAACCTTGCTGTGTGAAAGCAGCCTGGCTCTGTGTCCCGCAGCTTCCCACAGCAGCGGCGTGGGGAATTGCTTTTCTCTCGCCTTTCTTCAGCCCTCTATTGACAGAACAGAAAAGGCTGAGGTTTAAACTTCCAGACGGACACAGTTAAGTGGGAGTTTCCTTTCCTTCTCCCTCTCCTCCTTCCCACAGACATCCCGCGATGTCTACAGAGTGTGCTCTGTTCAGAGCACACACATAAAGCAGGTCAACTTGCTTTCCAGAAGTATCTGGGCTAGACAGGGAAGCAGATAAATACACACCTTTCCCCCCCCTCCAACTGGTTCTTAATATCCCTGGTTGTTCTGGAACTCACTATGTAGACCAGGCTGGCCTTGAACTTACAGAGATCAGCCTGCCTCTGCCTCCTAAGTGCTGGGATTAAAGGCATGTGCCACCACTACATGCATCATTTTGAACAGAAATCAATGTACAGAGGAGTTGAAGACACATGTTCTGGGGAGGAAATAGTAGCATAGTAGCATAGATGCCACCCTACTTTTGATCACTGGGTAACCTATCAGCTTGAGCAGTGGCAGGCTGAGACCGGTCAAGGGGGGGTTGGGAGTAGCCAGTACCTGACAGAGATGGAGAAGTCTCCAGGGGAGCTCTGACTGGCCCTGATGATGAAGAATCCAATTTCCTTGCCCATGAGTAAGTTCTCTGCTTGGTGTCGAGAGAGACCTTCATGGAACCACCTGTAGTAAGAGGGCAAAGGAGTTCTTTGAGACACATGATGGTGATGGGGAGGGAGAAGGGACCTGGAAAAGATGTGACCCAAGGGCCGAGGCCAGGGGCCCTGAATCGGGGTTTGGGACATGCATTCTAAAACTTAGCGCTGGCACTCGTCAGCTTTCAGGGAAGCAATGGACCACTCCTCTGGACTTGCGCTCCTTGTTCCTTCTCTCCAGAAATTTCTCTCTAGCTTGCGAAACTTGAATCCTGAAAGTCTGCTGCTGCACCAAAAATGGGGCCTCGTGGGAGTGACTCCCAGTGGGATGCGGCCTCCTGCCACTAGGAAGGGACATCAGAGGAGAGGATGTATGGGATAGAAAAGGGCCGCTGCAGGCATGGAGGCAGGGCTCCTGGTCAAGCTGGTAGACAAGGCCTGGGCACCATGCCCTTCCTGAGATGTCAGTGGCATGGCACGTTTCCCCAGGAGCATTCAGGACAGTTCCAGCTCAGGGGTTCAGGCTCTTTGGGCTAACGTGGGAGCCTCGGGGACTTGGATTGCCATGCCCAGCAGAGACTGCCAGGTGTCCAGGAAATCTTGCATACACTTGGAGATGAGAAAGTCTAACAGCAGCATTTCCAGCCAGCTTTTTCAATTCTTTTGTGAGCTATTCCCTGTGCTCTGAGGTCACCCTCTACAAAAATCCAGGCTAGAAACGTCTTTGCTGAGAAAACAGATATGGAAGAGACACCAAATTTCCCAGAGCACAGTCAGGGTGGCAGTGGCTGGAATGTTCAAAAGAATCAAACACACCAGGTAAGGGGAACAGCGGCTGCAGCTTCGGGCAGGAAACCGCACACCCCTCTCCACCCTAGAAGGAGGGTTTCCCTCCCGGCTGGCAGAGGTGGGACCCCATCACACTGCTTCTAGGTGGCCGCTCTAATTGCTGCCATCAGAAGGCTAATTAATGCCCAAGTCCCTTTAGGACACATGCACGGCACGCCTCAGCTTCCGACTCCCTTGTGCTTTCTAGAATTTGAGATCCTGGGCTCCAGACTCAGATAACGGGAGGGACACTCTTCCTCCAGACCTGGGTGACAGACAGCAGGAGGTTGGTGGTGCCCACAGGGCTTGGAGCCTGGGGTTGCTGGTGCTTACATCTCTTCAGGGGTGAACAACTGACTGCCACGTGTAGAAAACACCGGTGACCGGAGGAGGAGGTCAGTGCGCTCCACAGCAGCCACGGCTCAAAGGAAAGCTTTCAGCAGAGGCAACAGGCAGGCAGGCATGTTTTAAAAAGCTACATCCTCTAACTAGAATTGAGCATGGGCTTTTTTTTTTTTTAAGCTTTCCAAAATTTTCTATACATTTTGTATCAGACACAGGAGGCCAGGGTTTCAAATTTCCTTGTTATTAGAAAGATACTCTTTCACTTATTGACATTTTTTGTTTTGTTTTTTTTTTGTTGTTGTTGTTTTTTTTGTTTTTCGAGACAGGGTTTCTCTGTGTAACAGTCCTGACTGTCCTGGAACTCACTCTGTAGACCAAGCTGGCCTTGAACTCACTGAGATCCACCAGCCTCTGCCTCGCAAGTGCTGGGATTAAAGGCATGCACCACCACCGCCCAGCTATTTAACATTTCTTATTTATTATTTTTTTGGGTTTTTTTTTTGTTTGATGTAGTTAATTAATTACTTTAAAATAGGGTATCTCTATACAACCCCGGATATCCTGGAATTCACTGTGTAGATTAGATTGGCTGTGAACTCACAGAGCTCTGCCTGCCTCTGCCTTTCAAGTGCCTGGAATCAGTGGTGTATACCACCACATCCAACCTATCATTTGGGGGGTTATTTTTTGAGACAGGGTTTCATGTAGCCCAGACTGACTTCAGACTTGTTATATATTATAGGCTGGCTTTGAACTTCTGAGTTTCCTTCTTCTAACTGCAAGTGCTGGGATTACAAATGGCTCCTACCTGGGCTGGGTCTGACGGCTTTTATTGACCATCTCTGAACTCGTGGGACCGTTTTCCTGGTGCTTGGAAAATGGTGGTGAACAGAACAGACAAGCAATTGCACTCTCAGGGAAGTGACATTCTGGGTGGCTCAGGAGACATGGGATAAACAACAGAATAATCAAAATGGCATGCCAGGGGACTGTGAGCCAGGAGAGAAAATGGAAACAAAGTGGATAGGGTGCTGGGGAGGAAAGTCATTTAAAATGGTCAGGGGAGATGGCTCCATCAGCAATGTGCTTGTTCTGGAAGCATGACAGTCTGAGTTTGATCCCCAGCTCCCATGTAAACGCCCAGCATAGTGAGTGATGTGCAGCTGTACTCCCAGGACTGGGGAACCGACACAGGAAGATCCCTGGGACTCACCGGCCAGCCGGCCCAACCTAATTGGCCCTAATCACATGGGGTGGTCCTCTGGCCTCCACATGCATCCATAATCACACACACCCCCACTGGAAAAAAAATGGTAATAAGAAAAGTTTACTGGAGAAGGAGGGGGTGAGGAGGACCCAGCAAAGGAGACCGAGAAGAAGCAGCCAGAGCACCGCGAGACGAAGAGGAAGGGGCCCCCGGAACAAGAGGCATTGAGGATGTCACAGAACGTGTTCTGGTGGGAAGGGGGTCCTCTTATGCTGAGATGGTGGCTGAGAAAGTACTACAGCAATCTGTAGCTGGCAGGGACCTTGTTGAGAGGAGTCCTGGGGGTTCCACAGGGGATTGGGGGGGGTGGAGTTGGAAATAGGGAACACAGATGCTTTTGAAGAAATGAAAGGAAAACTGGAAGGCGTTGGGACCAGCAGTTTCTTGGTTTTGTTTCTCTTGTGTTTATCTGGCCGAGGACGTGCGTGCGTGATGGCGGGAAGACCGTGAGCGGACAGGAATGCTCCAGCAGAGGGACAGAAAATAGATGGGGGGAAGGGGGTGTCTCTGCTGGAGGCACTGACAGCTGCATCTGAATGTGGTTGCAGGAGGTGCTGGTCCTGTGGAAGTGGGCCCAAGGGGGGGGGGAGGGAACCAAGGAGCTTCTCTTCTGGTGTCTCCCGCACACCCGGGAGGATGGTGGCAGAGCTGAGAGACAGGTGGGAGAGTGACTGGCATGAAGTGGCCCCTCCTAGATCACAGGGGCACTAAGGGGCCATTGGAGGTCAGTGGTCAACCTTGTGGTTCAATGGTCTCTTCTGGGTCATGGAAAGTGACACCAGTGCCCCTCATTAGAGTCATCAACAGGACTATGATTTTTTTTTTTCTTTTTTATAAAGCCTATACTCTTGGGGCTAGACCCTGGCTCTGAGACAAGATTAGATTTCTATCTAACCCTTGTGGTCAATTCTTGAGACAAACACAGCCCAATCTCAGTGTTTCACTTCCTCTTTCTGGGGGGAATTTCCCTTCCCCCTCCCCTCTCTCTGACTCGGGTGAGCGAGAAGAGACAGTTTGGGATCCCTGCTTAGGGTGGAAGGCAATGTTAGGCAGTCGTGGAGAAGAGCTGTGCAGGAACGGCTTTTGAAATGGGATGTCCAACAGTGCCCCCTTTGGAATTCTTGGAGATTCTGCAACTGCATTCATTATAGGTGATTTTTAACTCACAAACTCATTTTTTATATATATAAAAAAATTTTTTTAAATAGGCGATCCATGCACGCGCTGTAAACTTCAGAAGGGAATGTGATGCCATGCAAATAAATCCTCCTCCCACCCTGGCCTTCCGCTGTGAGGTTCTGGAGGCTGGGGAGGGAGCTCTCCAGAGGCAGCCATTTCTGACAGTTCCTTGGGTATGCATGGATAATTTTAGTGAGGACTGAAAAAGTAAGGGGAGCATGTGTGGGTAGACCCATCTTGGCAGGCTGGAAATACTTACTCAGGAAACTCAATATCTATAAAATTCTTAGGCACATATCCTTCTTGGCTTCGGAGCTCCGCCTTCAGCCACTCCTCTTGGTTGCTTAGTATCTAGGGGGAGAGAACAAAGGACAAGGACTCCGATGAGAGACACCAAGCGGCAGGAGGGGTCTGTAGGGCAAAGAGGAAATAATAAGCCTAAGGAACCGGATGGGACATCAGCTCTAGGGCTTAGTGGAGAAGGAGGGGCACCATGGTTTCAGTCTCTTGTGTGTGACTTCTTTTTACGCCACTCTTTTTCTCCACTCGAGGCCACCGACTCACGTCATCCCATCATAGCTCAGATCTAGCACTCAGACGATGCCCTGAATCCTTTCTTACGATTTCAATTTTTCACACTTATTTATTTATGTGCCTGCGTCTGTGCATGTGGACAGATGTGCCACAGCATGTCTACTGGAGGTCAGAGGTCAAGTCCTCGTGGTCCTCTCCTTCCACCTGGCGGGGACAAAGTCACTCACTGAGCTATCTCGTCAGCCTCTAATTCATTAGCTAATTTTTTTTGTTTTGTTTTGTTTTTTGTTTTTGAGACAGGGTTTCTCTGTGCAGTTTTGGTGCCTGTCCTGGACCTCACTCTGTAGACCAGGCTGACCTCGAACTCACAGAGATCCACCTGGCTCTGCCTCCTGAGTGCTGGGATTAAAGGCGTGCGCCGCCGCCGCCGCCGCCGCCGCCGCCGCCGCCGCCGCCGCCGCCACCACCACAT
>CABHPP010109238.1:0-19752 GCA_902168425.1 Peromyscus attwateri
GCTTGCAGTAATTTTTTGGGAGAAATTAACAGCAAATATCCCAAAAGCGATAGAATTGAACTTACAAAGAGAGCTGATTGGATCTTGCCTCGAATTGTACTTGAAAAACCCATATCTGGAGTTCGTACATTTTATACAGATGCCAACAAACAAGGAAAGGCAGGTTACAAATCAGAAAATTTAAGTAAAGTGGTTCAAAGTCCTTATAATTCAGTTCAAAAATCAGAATTGTATGCTATTCTATTGGTATTAATGGATTTTTCAGAACCTCTCAACATAGTAACTGACTCTCAGTATGCTGAAAGAGTGGTATTACATATTGAGACTGCAGAATTTATCCCTGATGCTTCAGAATTAACTTTACTATTTATTCAATTACAAGATACCATCAGGAAAAGGAGTCATCCTTTATATATAACTCATATTCGATCTCATACTGGTCTGCCAGGCCCTCTAGCACAAGGTAATGATGAGATTGATAAATTATTGATAGGAAATGTGCTGGAGGCCTCAGAATTTCATAAAAAACATCATGTTAATAGTAAAGGTTTAAAAAAGGATTTTTCCATAACCTGGCAACAAGCCAAAGAAATAGTAAAGAAATGTCCTACTTGTTCCTTCTACAATCAAACGCCATTACCAGCAGGATGTAACCCAAAGGGTACTCAGAGGAATGAAATCTGGCAAATGGATGTGTTTCACTTTGCAGAATTTGGAAAATTGAAATATGTACACCATACAATCGATACTTATTCAGGATTTCAGTGGGCAACTGCTTTGAGTTCTGAAAAAGCTGATTCTGTCATCACTCATTTGCTAGAAGTTATGGCCATCATGGGTATACCTGCACAAATCAAAACTGACAATGCTCCATCATACGTCTCTGTTAAAATGAAGCAGTTTTTTGCTTATTATGATATAAAGCATATTACAGGAATACCACATAATCCTACAGGTCAAGCAGTTATAGAAAGATCAAACAGAACTCTAAAGGATATGCTAAACAAACAGAAAGGGGTAACAAAAACCCCCAGAAATAGACTGCATAATGCTCTATTAACTTTGAATTTTCTCAATGCCAATGAGAAAGGAACAACAGCTGCAGAGAGACATTGGATAATAGAAAAAACTACAGAATTAAATCAGCCTATATACTTTAAGGATGTGCTGACCTCGGAATGGAAACCAGGGTATGTGCTACGTTGGGGACGAGGTTTTGCTTTTGTTTCTACAGGAGAAGATAAGCTGTGGGTACCATCAAAATTGATAAAGGTTCGATTTGAACAAGAAACCTCTTAATTAGAGGAGGTGGTAGTTCATCAACCAGCATGAACATCCAATTTAAACTAACTTATACCATTAACACATGCTTTTTCATTTAATCAGATAATAACTTGCCAAAAAGGAACATCCCCAAAATTAGTCTTGGGGAAAGGTTTCTGTTTTTGTCTTTTAGGAGAATGAAGCCTAAGGAATCTGAAGAACGCTGGACAAATGAGACAACTGAAGAAAAGGGACAAACCATCTATCCCAGGAAACAGAGTAAAATGGCCTATTGGTATATCATCTAAAAAATTTTTATAAGTCTTCCTAAATGTCTGTTTCTACTCTTCTCTGAAGAAATTTAACACTTGATCTTCTAATAGTCCCAGTTCAATTAAAATTTAAAGCTGACTTTGGAGTTGGAGAATGGCTCTCTCCTTCTTTAAACTCAAGCATGTTGTTAAAAAAGGAAAATGCAAACTCCCTGTATCATGTCAGAAGAAGAGCCATCTTCTGCTATGGGACAGAAAAAATAAAAAAGCCAAATTAATTAAGGGACTATTCTATTACTAATCTCAACTCTTTGATTCTATTCTGATTCTTTAAACTGTTCTTAAAGTATGAATTTTATATCAAAATTTGTAAGATTAATATATATATATATATATACATTTTAAACTCTGTTAAGATATGAATAGTCATATAGAGTACTAATTCTAGAAAGAAAAAAGGCTCCAATTAGCTGCATATATATGTCTTTGTGTTCGAGTCTCTTATCAGTTCTCTGCAGGAAAATCAAAGCCAGGCCTAACATCAACTGAAGTCTCCAGGAAGAAGATGGGGCCCCACAACAACAACAATTCCACGTGGACAATAATAATATCACTAAGCTGACCAACATCATCTACAGATCAGCTTTGAACTACACAGTGCTCAGAACAATTTTGAGAGGGCTGACTGAGATGATCCAGTCTCAAAGAGTACTTGAATAAGCACTTGAGATAAATCCTGAACTTTGGCATTATACGCAGACTGGATAACGAAGGATATAGTTACCTTTCCTAGAATTTGACAATTAACCTAAAATTTTTCTTTTCAGAATAAAGATACCTTCGCCCATACCCAGCAGGAAGCAATTTTTAAGAATACGACACCCATGTTCCCAAAGAGGTGGTGTGGGATGGGTGGTTTTTTGGTCTTTTAATGGGTTTTTGGGTCTGGGATAATTCTCATTGTTTAGAGGGGTTAGTTACAACTGGTTATCAAGGGTTAGGAAAAGGGCTAAGCAAAGGAGGTTAGATTTAAGGTTCTTGTTTAAAAAAAAAAAGAAAAGAAAGAAAGAAAGAAAAAGAAAAAGACAATTATTAGTTTTAAATACTTTACATTGGATTGGAATGTTTTATATTGTATACAAATTATATATATTGAAATTTATATTGTTAGGAAATGCTATATGTATATTTTAATTGTACTTATACCATTCATTTAACAAAATAATGCAAATTGCTGATTCTTGAATGTTAGTATTACCAACTATTAGGATATAAAGAAATAAAAGTTAGTAGTTAGACGTTACAATAGAACTTGTAGTCATATTAGGTATGTTTTCAAAATTGAGCAGATATATTTTAGATAGACAGGTCATCTTCAAACCCTTCAGAGATCTACAGAAAATGGCATTTAAAATGTTTTAATAACTTGGAAAAATTTTCTTTTTTGTTATGACTATGAGACATGTCAGCTCCTGGCAGTACCAATCTACTTCAGAGAGAATATGGGCATTGAAGAAACTGCATATGGAGTTAACTTTCATTGTGGCAAATGTTAGCCACTGGACAACAAAGTATCCTCGAAACTACTGATGACAACAGGACAAAATGGACAGACAGGACATGAAACAAAGGACTATTGATTCTTGCCAAAACAAGTGTGGTTATGGCTTTATCAAAAGGCATCTCCTGAGGCCAGGACAATATAGCACCATCCCTGAAGTGGCCTTTGCAATCCGGAAAAGGTACAGTGCCCTTTCCTTCGAAGGCAGCTGAACAGGCAGTGGGCCGATGGCTTCTGATGTGCAATGGAACAACAGCTGAAACAGTTATTCTTGAAGAGTAACTAAGCTCATGCCTCTCAATAGCAGACTGTCATTTAATAGAGGGATGTGGAGAAGAACGGGATGCTGAGATGAAGCCACACATACACGGTCAAGAAGAATGGACAGCTGGATTAAAAAACCATCAACAATTTCCAGAATTTAAAATCCTGAATCAGGACATGACACTAGTGGAATTCAGGTATTTCTGGTACATGGACCGCTCTCACCCAAGGTGAGGTTGAACTGTTGAACTTGTGTACATCCTACTTCACAAATGAGTCTGTCAGATACGCTAAGCCTATAGGCTGAAGATGATGCCCCAACACTGCGGAGGAACGTCAGGTGACTGTCCAGGCGGCTGGCTGTTTCTGTCAACTCACAATCTTTTTGGAAGCTGCTTACATGCACTTCCTGTTTTTATTTTTGTTAGGTAATATTATTTCCTTCTTGGGTCTCTGAGGGAGTTGATGATTAGTTATAGTCAAAGTTTAATTAGTTATATTTAAAGATTAATTAATTATAGTTGAAGATTAGTTAGGATAGAAAGAAATTAGGTACATTTTGGACTTATCAAAATAGGATAAGCAATGGAATTATTTTCTCTGAATTTGTCAAATACAAATGGACTAGACATTGTTTAGGTTTTCATCACTTGTATATATTGTATATAGTTATTGTACTTTTGTATATAGTTTTTCTTATATTAGTTACAACTTTCCTTTTTTTATCTTTTTATTAAATTAGAAAGGGGAAATATAGTGGTATTCTATTTGTACTGAAATGTGATTTTATTTGTATGTTAATAAATAAAGTTGCCTACGGGTCAGAGCTATTAACAAGCCATAGCGAAAGCCAGGGCAGTGGTGGTGCACACCTTTAATCCCAGCACTTGGTAAGCAGAACTAGGTAGATCTCTGTGTGTTCAAGGATACAGCCAGCATTGGAGACACACGCCCTTAATCTCAATACCAACCATAGAAAACTTTGGGAGGTCTGTACAGAGAGGCAGTGACGAGACAACCACGTAGTTAGGTTTACAACCAATGAGAAGGAAGAACCAGAACTCTTTATAAGACAACTGCACAGGAAGAAACTCCCTTTTCGGAGAAGTCTCTTGGCGGGAGAGTCTAGCTGGCGGAAAGCGGGGAAGGCTTCTAGCTCTGACCTCTTGGGCTTTTACCTTTACATTGGCTCTGTGTTTCTTATTTAATAAGGCGGTCGGTTACATCTACAGTTGTACAAGTTTGCATTCCCACCAACAGTGGAGGATTGTTCCCTTTACTCCAAATCCTCTCCAACATTGACTGTCATTAGTGTTTTTGATCATTGCCATTCTGAGAGTTGTAAGGTGGTATCTCAGAGTCGTTTTGATTTGCATTTCTCTGATGATTAAGGATGTTGAACATTTCTTTAAATGTTTTTCAGCCATTTGTGATTCTTCTTTTGAGAATTCTCTGTTTTTAGACATTATCTCAAGATGGAGAAGAAAGAAATATAGAGCAATTATTTCCTAAGTACAGAATCTCTGTTTTGTGTGATGGAAAAGTCCCACAAATGGACAGTAGTATCAGGACATAATATCATGAATGTAATAAATCAATACAATTAATGTAATTAATGAATATCATAAATATAATTATTGAATGAATAATAAGAATGTAATCAATGAATACCACAAATGTAATTAATATCATGAGTGTAATTAATGAATATCATGAATGTAATTTCTTTCTTTTTTGGGGGGGGGGTTTTGAGACAGGGTTTCTCTGTGTAGCTTTTCGCCTTTCCTGGATCTTGCTCTGTAGACCAGGCTGGCCTCGAACTCACAAAGATCCTCCAGGCTGTGCCTCCCAAGTGCTGGGACTAAAGGCGTGTGCCACCACCGCCCAGCAAATGTAATTTTTTTAAAAAGTTAAAATAAATAAATAAATAAACAAAATTTTAAAATAAATAAATGAATGGATCTATTTATATATTTTCCAGTTTCAACTATTGTAATATAGGAATAGAAAATAAACTAATGCATACATATCTATAACAATAGTTAGGAAGGTTTAAGTATCAAGGCTTTCTTTCTTTTAATTAATGATTTAAATCCATGTCCTATATATTACCAGTATGTAGGTCATAATCATATTAAATAGCAAAATACATTGCAATACTTTGTGAAATATGACAGGCACACATAAATGGAATCTATTTGCTGTGGGATAATGCTTTTGTACACTGGTTTAATAAAACGCTGATTGGCCAGTAGCCAGGCAGGAAATGTAAGTGGGGCAAAGAGACAAAGGGAATGCTGGGAAGACAAAGGGCTGAGTAAGGAGTCACCAGCAAGACACAGAGGAATCAAGAGAACAATACAGAACTAAGAAAAGGTACAAAGTGATGTAGTTAAACATAAATAAGAATTATGGGTTAATTTAAGTGCAAGAGTTAGTAGGTAATAAGCCTGAACTAGTGGCTGAGCAGTTATAAATAATATACGCTTCTGAGTGATTATTTTGTAAGTGGACCACGGGACTGTGTGGGCCTAGCAGGACTGGAGAAACCTTCTGACTCTATCTACTACTATTTTATTATCTAGACATGCACTGACTATAAAATCCTCTCTCTAACAATACAACAATCAAAAAATAAATAAATAAAAATCCAAGGAGGTTTGCAGTATTATTAGAACTATTCTGCTCCTTTAAAGTACTGAAGAGTAAATAATGCTGGTTAATTTATACAGGGACTCAAATACTGCAATTAAAATTTCATTCCTAATAAAAATACTACAGAAATGATCCCTTTGAAATATTATACCACACGATCCTCCAGGCCAAGCAGTTATAGAAAGAGCAAATAAAACTCTAAAGGATATGCTAAATAAACAGAAAGATGTAACAAAAACCCTAGAAATAGATTACATAACGTTCTATTAACTTTGAATTTTTTCAGTGCTAATTAGAAAGAAACAACAGCCCCAGAGAGACATTGGATAATAGAGAAAAACTACAAAATTAAATCAGCCTGTATACTTTAAATATGCACTGATCTCAGAATGGAAATCAGGATATGTAATACGTTGGGGATAGTAGCGCCCCCCTCGTCCAGCAAGGAAGACACGACACCGAGCTCTTCTCCTTGCAATTTAATCAGGCCTTTAAACTGTATTCTGACTTCTAAAAGATCCCCTCCTTCTGAAGGAATCCCCCCCTTCTGGAGGATCCCCGGGCAAAGCCTCTCCCGGCCTTATATAGGCTCTGGGCAGCCAACCCCAGGTCGCCACGTGGGCATTGCCCAATAGGCTCAAGCATGCGTAAGCAAGCCACACATTTCACTACAGCCTCACCTGGAGCTGTTTAACACGAGGAGCACTCACCGTCGGGATGGCGGAAGGTGGTAACCAGCGCCACCTGTAAGGCGTGGCTACGAGCAGCTCCCTACATATTCCCCCTTTTTGTTTTATTTAAATTAGCAGGCGAGAGCAGAGGTCTGATCTCTGTTAAGAAAACCAGAGGACTATGTACTGGCATCCACCCAGGTGTCATCCACCCAGAGAATGTTTGACCTGTCCGGTACCCTTTTTCACAGAGGTGGGAACTTGGGGCATTAACCCACATGCAATCAGATGTACTCTCCTCAAGACCATCGATGCTGCTGTGGTCCTGAGTGCAGTGCGCTAGCCTCACATCCTGCATATGAATTCTGGTAGTCAACCAGGTCTGGGGAAACTGTCCGGCCTTTATGACCATAAAGGCTTGAATGATCATGGCTGCATTGCACTGCTGAGAGAGCCTAATACGACAGATGCACCACAGGCAAACCAGGGAGACAAGCACCAGTAGGCCTGTTAAGGCACCTAGACCCGCCCCCTCTTTCAGCTGGTTCATGGTCGTAGAGATCCCGGACGACAATCCTTCTGCAGGTCCAGGATCCACTCGAGTTGAATTGACCGCAACTATGGCCACTTTCAGTTGATCCATCAGGCCATCGAATTCTCCTGTCCAATTTCCTAGAAGATAACTAGACAACTCTTTAGACAAGTTTATAGCACGAGTAAAATTTATTCTTTCTTTAGGGGTACGGCCGTGGCCTATTCCCCCCTTTTGTTTTTGTAAGGTCGACTGATCATTATTTTTTTTTTTGTATATCCAGGGCTTGTGTCACATTAACAGAAAGATTGTTTAGGGTCTGTGTTTTTTGGACAGTATGAGTCATGGCTATGGTTGCAGTAGTCGCTCTAGCTGTTGTCAGGGCAAGTTAGGCTACCATTAGCATATAACCAGAATATTTTTGTAGTTTTATCTCATTTTAAGTTCAAAAAGTTTAAAAAGGTAAATTTTGGTATCGGGCCTTTACCTTTAAATATGAAGAGATGTTTTAGGTACAGTAGTATTCTAAACCGTACCGTTTTTGATGTTAGCTCAGGTTTTTTTATGTTGTATTGATTTTTTACAGATCTCAACTGCGGATGCCTTGTTGCGCTGGTTCTGGCATCGGCCATTTTTAGCGGCTTTTGGAACTTTTGAAAACCGTTTAGACTGTCTATTTTGTAGTCTACTAAGGACACTACCTTGTGTGTCTCGGGTTTTTTTATATATAACATTAACATCTATTTATTTATATTTTTTAAGGGAACTTTAGAACTACTTTATCTTATTTTTTATTTAGACTTATATTTACAGCTAGTATCTTTATTTTTTAAAAGTTTATTACTACATGTCTTAAGACTACCTTAGATTTATCTTATTTTTTATTTACTTTTTACAAGCTTATTTCTTATAAACTTATAACTCTATTAGCATACTCCTTAACTTAACAAACACCTAAAGATTTCTTATTTACCTTATTTTTTATTTGAACTTATATATCTTATTTATCTTTTTAATTATTACCACTATCTCTGTTAGAAAGATTTTCTTAACTAGACAGGAAGTACGTATATCATTTTTAAAGCTTTAGAGTTTATAGTCAGCTTTGCTATAAAGCACTGGGATTTAGTGAGTGTTATAGAATTGTGATAGTTGTTGTTAGGGATTGTAACATTCTCGGGACAAAGTCACATTCCAAAGTTGTCGAGTTCTCTAAGCTGTTCCTGAACCGGCAGAGATGTACTGTCAGCGGTAGACAGTTTTCAACTAGAGGTTGACCTTTTACCCAAATTTATAATAGCTCTCCTATAAGTGTCCCAATTTAAACAAACGTTTCCATTACAGCAGTATTTTTGATTCGTTTTACTAAAAAACTTTACTTCATTGTGAGCGTGAAATTACCGTATTTAGCTGTTGTAAAACTTTTTAGTAATACTACACAGCTATTAGGTGATATAAAGTATTTTTTTAAAGTAGCTAGTAAAGCCAAAAACAGCACGGCTCCGAACTCTGTTTCTTTACTGTTTGTATTAACCAGAATTTTACATAAGTTTTTTTATATCTAAGACAACGTAAACTGTTTTGTCTTGTTTTAAAGATTATAAAGTGGCTTGTTTGTTCTTAAAGGTAGCTTTTGTCATCTAATTACCATAAAAACTTTGTACAGCTATTAGGGTAAATAAGGCATTTTACCAATGGAGCCACAAACTACGAAGCACCTAGTTCTGTATTCTTTAAAATTTTACATTGGAACTGACATTTAAACTCTTAGATGATTTTCCTCCTCATTCTTTTAAAGGCTGTATTTTAAGTTTACCATGAATGTATTTTTGAGCTGACAAAAATGTTTTAGGGCAATGTCGCCATCTTTAGCAGAAAAACTACCTTTTTTAGAATGTATTTTTCTTATATCAGTCCATAATACTATCAGTCCCTTATATCAGTCCCTTATATCATTTTTTTTTAATCAGTCATTTCCCATAGTTCTTTTTGGGTCTGAGAGTCAACTGGTTCTCCTTTACCAGACCTGTTTACAAATTCTTGCCTAGGAGGTTTGAACAAAGTTTTTTGCCTTTGCAATGGGAGATTTGAACAGGCATTTTACATTTTTAATTATGGGACATTGGGAGGTTTCTATTCTCTCAACTGGCTTTAACAGGTGTTTTTCTTTTATCTGACTCTGGCCCCAAATCAGAAACTGCACCTGCCTCTTTAGCGCACATTGAGGCTGGCATTTTTGATATTTTTTTTTTTTCGGGGCTTGTGCTTGCCTTAGCCAGTCAGTAAAAAACATTTACTGTAGGTTTGCTTTACAGGCAGGGGCCCTGTTGGCAAGGCAGGCCTGAGTTGTTTGTAGCACCGGATTTTAAGCTAACCGCTTGGGGCCTGAGGCCAAACCGACCTTGGCCCCGGCTAGAGACCAGGCCGTCCGGAGCCGACCGCCGAGGCGGGAAACCGGACCAGCCGCGGACCAGCCGCGGACCCGCCGCGAGTCAAGCGGTTTCTTATGGAGTCTTGTCACGTTGGGCGCCAAATGTAGATGTAACCGACCGCCTTATTAAATAAGAAACACAGAGCCAATGTAAAGGTGAAAGCCCAAGAGGTCAGAGCTAGAAGCCTTACCCGCTTTCCGCCAGCTAGCTTCTCCCACCAAGAGAGCTCTCCGAAAAAAGGGAGGTATTTCCTGTGCGTTCGTCTTAAAAAGAGATCTGGTTCTTCCTTCTCATTGGTTATAAACCCAATTACGTGGCTGTCTCGTCACGGTCTCTCTGTACAGACCTCCCAGGTTTTCTATGGTTGGTATTGAGATTAAGGGCGTGTGTCTCCAATGCTGGCTGTATCCTTGAATACACAGAGATCTACCTAGCTCTGCTTACCAAGTGCTGGGATTAAAGGCGTGCACCACCACCGCCCTGGCTTTCGCTATGGCTTGCTAATAGCTCTGACCCCTAGGCAACTTTATTTATTAACATACAAATAAAATCATATTTCAGTACAAATAGAATACCACTATAATTTACAACAGCCTTTCCATAGCTCCTTTAGAGATCCCTCTCCCACTGATCTTATTTTTATTTTGTTTGTTCCTTTTTCCCCAGATGTAGAGCTTTAGGTATCTGTTTGTGGCTCTGTACCTTTGTTAGTTGTTTTTGGAGGTAGGGGCTTTTTCTCTCCCCCCCGAATCTGCCTCAAACTCTAGCAGTTTTTTTAGGTCATGTATTTTCTGAGGAGGAATCTATCCCTTCTGTTTCTTCATAGTCTTTCTCCCAGACAGTTTTTAGTTTGGTCTCAGTTTATCCCCTCTACCCCAGAAACAGTTTCTGACACTACAGTGGTGGCTTTCCCTGCTACTGAAGGTAGGAGCTTTTTGTCCGTTTTTGTTTTTGGGATCTGGTTTGCGTACAGACTGAATCTAAGGGAGGTTTTTGCCATTTCTAAACTCCCATTAGGACAGGTGTTTTGCTTCATCAGGCCTCCACCCGACTCAGTCCCCCAGTGGGTTGCATTTGCTTGTCTATCTGGGTGCTCAAGGACAGAGCTTATGCCAGAGGCAATCACCCCTCAGGGCTACACTCCATACTCTTGGATAGTTCTGTTCTGCCCTGGTTGGGCTCTTTCCCCAGACAGCGTTCTGACTCAGCAGCATAACTGCTTTAGACAGTTAGGAAAGTGGGCGACTGTGCTGTTCCCACTGGCTTTAGTTTTGTTCATTAGTAATCTTTTCTTGGGTCTCGAACCTTCCTGCCTCAGCTCTGTGTTCCAGGAAGTTTGCAACTGTAGGAAACCTAGTATCCCTGAAATGCACTCTAACTCAGAGACGCTGGCCAGTCGCCTCTGGGTTTTTGCTCAGAAGAGAGGATACAATGCTAACAGTTTGTATTGTTTCAGGGGATCTTAGCTTTAGGACAATTAGGAGCACCTTTGTATTCTGAAACGGCTTGCTCAGAAACAAAACTCTTGATGCCTCAGCTGGGCTGTAACTGAAAAGCTTGGCTTTTTTGTTTTTTTTCAGGTAAAGTTTCCTGTCCTTTTGGGCTCTCTGTAGCTCTTTACCCACATTCTCCCAAGCGTTTCCCTCAGGGTACTCTGATCCACTGTTTTTTACTAGCTTGAAGAGACAGAGCTTAGAAGAGGTTTTTAGGAACTTGTCTTTGCCTCCTGCATTGTAGGGAGGATTTTTAAAGCTTGAAAGAGAACTTAGAGGTTTTGTTGTCTTAAGAGGTTTGTTGTTTTTCCTTAGAGCTAATCACAGGTGGTCCCCATACTAATATCTTCAGATGATTTTAATTTGTCTGAACTTTACACCCCCATTTTCGCCTTAGGGAGAAATTACTTTCTCCTGCCGCTTGGACTTAGCATTTTACCTGTTCCTAGGACAAAGGCTTCCATAGGAAACTTTTTCTTCCCCATAAGCTTAGAAGAAGAGTTTTATTACCCTTAAAGCCCAAAGAAAGATTTTTTTTTTCAGTTTGCGTTCATAGCCCCCAAAGTTAGAAAATTGGAGTTTTTCTGTCTAGTTGCCTTACTTATTTTTTCTACATAATCTTACATGTCTAAGTTTTTCCTACATTATATCATTACATTATGTCTTATACTTATTTTTTTACATAATCTTACATTTTTAAGTTTTTTTTACATTATATCATTACCCTATACCTTTTTTTTTCTCTTTTTACTTTCTGTTTTATTTGATAAGGGCTTTTCTGATCTCTCCTCTTTTAAGATTTCTAATGTAGTCTGTCCCTTTTCAACCGCTTTACTACATCTCTGATCCTCAAGACAACCTCTTACTAGCTTCCACACTGGTCTTAAGAGCAGCTCACTAAGAGCCAAAAAAATTGGGTACGATGAAAAAGCGCCCATAACTGTTCTCAAGTTAGAAATTAGCAGCTTCACCTTCCTTTTTTTTTTTCTTCTTTCTGCTTTTATTCGCGGCCTCTTGAATCCCGCTCTCTCTTTAATTACAGAGAAGAGCAATCCCCGCTCTAGACGCGCATCCCCATTTTACCTGAGGACTAATCCCCGCTTTGGACGCGGTTCCTCACTTTACCTGAGGACTTACCCCGCTTTGGACGTGGTTCCCCACTTTTCCTGGGGATTTCTGGTATACCCCCTGATTGCAAGGAGTTCTGGGCTCACTGGTGAGGGGTTCCCCGTACGGGCCACCAATTGTAGTGCCCCCCTCGTCCAGCAAGGAAGACACGACACCGAGCTCTTCTCCTTGCAATTTAATCAGGCCTTTAAACTGTATTCTGACTTCTAAAAGATCCCCTCCTTCTGAAGGAATCCCCCCCTTCTGGAGGATCCCCGGGCAAAGCCTCTCCCGGCCTTATATAGGCTCTGGGCAGCCAACCCCAGGTCGCCACGTGGGCATTGCCCAATAGGCTCAAGCATGCGTAAGCAAGCCACACATTTCACTACAGCCTCACCTGGAGCTGTTTAACACGAGGAACACTCACCGTCGGGATGGCGGAAGGTGGTAACCAGCGCCACCTGTAAGGCGTGGCTACGCGCAGCTCCCTACAGGGGATGAGGTTTTGCTTTTGTTTCTACAGGAGAAGATAAGCTATGGATACCTTCAAAATTGATAAAGGTTTGATTTGAACAAGAGAGACCTCTTAGTTAGAAGATGTGATAGTTCATCAACCTGCATGACTATTTAATTTAAACTAACTTATACCATTAACAAATGCTTTTCAATTAATCAGATAAAACTTGCCAAAGGGGAACTTCTCCAAAGTTAGGATTGGGGAAGGGTTTTTGTTTTTGTCTCTCAAGAGAATGAAGGCTAAGGAATCTGAAGAACACTGGACAAATGAGACATCTGTAGAAAAAAGACAAATCATCCAGAAAAAAAAAAATACCAAGAAAAAGAGTAAATTGGCCTATTGGTATATCATATATCTAACAGGATAAGATTTCAAGTCTTTCTAAATGTTTGTTTCTGCTATTATCTACAGATAAATAATGCAAATTGTCTTTATGTATTCCCAGTTCAATTAAAAATTAAAGTTGGCTTTGGATTTGAAGCATGGTTCTCTCCTGTAAATCCAAGCATGCTTCTTAAAAGGAAAATCCAAAATTTTTGTATCATGTCAGAAAAGCCACCTGATATGGGACAGAAGAAAACCAATATTAAGGGACTATTCTGTTGCCACTAATCTCATAATTCTTTGAGTTTTCTTTTTTTTTTTGACTCTTTAAAACTTTTCTTAAGGTATGAAATTTATATAAAAATGTACAAGACTTATATAAGTATTTTGAACTTTTGTCATGATGGTAATGGTCATATAGAGTACTAACTTATCCTAGAAAAAAGGCTTTATCTAGCTTTCTGTACATGATTTCAGGTTTGAGAGTCTATCAGTTTTCTTCAGGGAACCATGACCATGTGTGTCACTGACTTTGAAGTCTCCAAAAAGATGATGGGGCCCCACAATGACAATTCCCTCAGGACGGTGACAATACCACTAAGCTAACAAACAACACCCAAAGATCAGCTTTGGGTTACAAACTGCTCAGGACAATTTTTTTTTTGGTTTTTTTTTTTCGAGACAGGGTTTCTCTGTGTAGCTTTGCGCCTTTCCTGGAGCTCACTTGGTAGCCCAGGCTGGCCTCGAACTCACAGAGATCTGCCTGCCTCTGCCTCCCGAGTGCTGGGATTAAAGGCATGCGCCACCAACGCCCGGCTCAGGACAATTTTGAGATGGCTAGCTGAAATGATCTAGCCTCACAGACTACTCGAACAAGAACTTGAGACAAGCCCTGCATTTTCCAATTATGCAGAGAAGGGACAACAAATGGTACAGCTACCTCTCCCAGGACTTGACAATTAATCCAAAATTATTCTTTTCAGGATCCACTAAAGATGCCTTCACCCCCAGACAGCAGGAAATAATTTTAAGAACATGATGCCCACATTCCCAAGAGGTGGGGTGGGTGGTTATTTGGTCTTTTAATGAGTTATGAATAATTGTCATTGTTTAGGATGGTTGATTACAAGTTTTTAATTGACAAAGGTCAAGAAAAAAGATAAACAAAGGAAATTAGTTTTGGGATTCTTGTTTTTAAAAGAGAGGCTATAGATAAGAGGTAGATTATTGAATTTACCTTGAAAAAAAGATATAGAAACATTAATAAAGGGTGTATAATTGAATCTACTCTGAAAAAAGAAATGATAAAATAAAAGGGAAGATTATTGTATCTACTAAAAAAAGATATAGAAATGATGGATAAAGGGTAGAATACTGAATCTACTCTGAAAAGAAAAAAGAGAGAATATGAATATAATTAGATGAAAAGGTAGATTATTGAATTTACATTTAGAAGGCAACTACTAGTTTTAAATATTCTACATTTGTTGCTGGAGAGCTTCTCTCCAGGTCCCACAAGTTCCGTAGTCCCACAACCCACGTATAAAATAATCACTCAGACGCTTATATTACTTATAAATTGTATGGCCGTGGCAGGCTTCTTGCTAACTGTTCTTATATCTTAAACTAACCCATTTCTATAAATCTATACCTTGCCACGTGGCTCGTGGCTTACCGGCATCTTTACATGCTGCTTGTCCTGGCGGTGGCTGGCAGTCTCTTACTCCACCTTCCTGTCCCTCAATCTTTCTCTCTGTTAGTCCCGCCTATACTTCGTGTCTGGCTACCGGCCAATCAGTGCTTTATTTATTAACATATTTGTCATACAGAACATCCCACGTCATACAGAACATCCCACAGCATACATTGGATTGGATTTTTGTATATTGTATACAAATTATGTATATTGATACACATTTGAGTTTGATTTTGCTAGAAAATACTGCACATGTATTTCTAATCTTTTTCAATGCATTGTACCTATACAGCTCATTTAACAATATAATGCAATTTGCTAGTCCTTGAAAGTTATTAACCACTATTTAGGATAATAAAGAAATGCAGGTTAGTAGTTAGTCATTACAATTGAACTTGTAATCATATTAGGCATGTTTTCAAAGTCAAGCAGAAATATATTTAAGCTAAACAGGTCATCTTCAAATACTTCAGAGATCTGCAGAATATGGCATTTAAGAAGTTTTAATAACATAGGTTCATTTTTTATGACAATGAAACATGTCTCATCCTGGTAGCACTAATCCACTTCAGAGAAGATGATGGGCATCAAAGAAACTCCTTATGGGATTTAATTTCTTTGTGCCAAAAGTTAGCCACTGGGCAAGAAAATGGCCTTGCCTCCACTGCTGACCGTATGGTGTCCAAAATGTACAAGCAGGACACAAAACAAAGGACTGACAATCTTTGCCAAGTTAGGAAACCTCTTTAGAAAATCCTGCTTCACAGATGAGTCTGTGAAATATGCTAGGCCTGTAGGCTGAAGATAGATGGCCCAACATTGCAGAGGAATCTTGAGTGACTGTCCAGGCATCCAGATGTTTCTGTCATTCCTCACAATTTTTGGAAGTCACTTGTTTGAATTTCCTGTTTACTTAGGTAATATTATTTCCTTCTCAAATCTCCGAGGGAGTTGAAGATTAGCTAGTTATAGTTTGCCTTGTCAAGAAGTTCAGAAAAGAAATTCACTAAAGAGGTGTAAAGTGAATAAATTTGAAAAACATCAAAAGATAGTTTTCAGTTGGTAATACTAGTTAGGATAGAAAGTTATCTAGGTATATTTTCAACACCAAACCAGGATAGATAATGGAATATGTTCACTGAGTTTGTCAAATGCAAACAGACTAGACATTATCGATGTATTTATTGCCTGTATATATTGTATATAGTTATTGTACTTATTGTATATAGTTTTTCTTTTATTAGTTATAACTTTTTTATTTTAGACAAAAAAGGGGAAATGTGGTAATATTTTATTTGTGCTCTAACAAATAAACCTTGCCTGGGGATCAGAGGAAAAAGGCAGCCACTATATTTAACATAGAGGTGAGGCACTGGTAGCACACGTCTTTAATCATAGCATTCGGGAGGCAGAGATTCATCTGGATCTCTGTAAGTTCAAGACCACACTGGCAACAGAGCCAGGTGTGGTGGCACATGCCTTTAATTCCAGCACTAGTTAACCATAGAGGTCTGGAGGTCTGTACAGAAAGAGAGGAAGTGATAGAGCTGGACAGAGAAAGGAAGTAAGATGGCAGGGTGCATAAAGGTATATAAGGTGTGAGTATACAGGAAGTAGCTCTCTTGGGCTGAGGATTTCCTAGTGGTAAGAACTTGGGGCTGGCTTGTTCTAGTTTTCTGATCAACAAATGGCTTGGCAATTTAGAATTTTGTATTTGTACAGAATAGTTCTAAGTAAGGTACTCATTAGAATTTCTGAATACTAAAAGAGGTACAATTATAGGTTTAAGAAGGCATTACTATTGTGGGAAATAATTGAACTGATATATATCTTGTACATTAATGTATAAAAAATTTCTTTTGGAGACACAGGGATTCATAGCTATTATTTTTCCATTTTATGTAACATAAAATATTAAATGCATCCCCTTTAAAATTTGTAAGAGATATATTTACAAATAAATCATACTGATGCTTTTGTATGTTTAAAAGCAGAAAATATTTAGTCTCTTGAATAAAATGTATTTAAAATGCTTTATTGTTAGGAATGGATTAGAAAGTCACAAGACTTCCATATAACTGAGAAAGCTTAATAATTTTTAGTTAAAAAAAATAGATAAAATCTTGTTTGTGGTAGAGGGAAAAATTGCCTACATTTAAATGGAAGAAATCTAATCTTGTGCTTAGAGAGATATTGAAAAAAAAAATTAATCTATGTGCCACTATCTGAAAAAATTTCACTTTTGCACGAGGTAAAGACAAAATGTCTGCACAAATACCTATGTACATACACATATACACTACAAAATGATTATAGAAGAAAATGGCATGAATTTGAGAGGATGTGGGAAACATATGAGGAGTTGGAGGGGTGAAAATGGTGTAAATCCAGTAGCCATGTATGAGAGTATCAAAAAATAAAATAATTAAATAAAATGAAGTCAGGCATGCTACCAATCAGATAATTATGTATTTCAACATTTTTTTTTATCATATGGTCCTGACTGGGGCAGTGAGGGAATGAAGAAAAGACAATAACAGGCATCTTGACAGAAAGCTTGGTTCTGGTGGTTAGGGCTGAAGAAACAACAACATCCTAGAAGCTCAGCTTGATTATCATAGAATCAAAAAGAGAGATGGGGTTAGTGTGTGGGGCTGGCAGGAGTCATGGGTATTACATACAGATAAAGATGATGGCAGGGCTTATGGTATTCAGTGGGACCAAGGAGGCAGGTTTAGATAATATCAGTAGGATTCTCTGTAGGGGAGCAGTCTCCAGACCATAAATATCCAGGAGGGAGAAAGCTATCATGGACATATTCTGCACATACTGTCCATATTCATACTTGTTCCCCTAGAAAGTGTTGGGCATGCCTCTAATTATCACCCTATCAAGAAAGGTTTGCCCATTCCTCCATGGACCTAAGGCTCTTGAGTCCTTGACATGGGTAGCTTATGTCAACAACACCCATTCATTTAGAATTACACAC
This sequence comes from Peromyscus attwateri, assembly GCA_902168425.1. Taxonomy (NCBI): domain Eukaryota; kingdom Metazoa; phylum Chordata; class Mammalia; order Rodentia; family Cricetidae; genus Peromyscus; species Peromyscus attwateri. The sequence continues at coordinate 17,777 of CABHPP010109238.1, forward strand.
ACTAAGGGGTTTCTCTGTTCCATACTTACTTCTACTGTTTGTTTTGTTTTGTTTTTTATAATCTAACAGAAAGGTATTTATCTTTAAATGAAATATGAAGCCAGTGATGGTGGCTAATGTTTTTCTTTTTATTATAGCTTGGGATACATGAGACCATTTCTCAAAACTAAATAAAAACGTAACTTATTATTTAAGAGACTATTCCTGAAGAAAGGCAGCACAAACATATCTATTTATTCTAGAAAGGGAAGCTATATGAGACTGACGCAATGATTCAACCAAAGGCAAACTTCGTGAACCTCTGAATTTTTATTGGGATTACTATCAGGACTATAGTGAGGACTGTTACATACAGGTAAAGAGATGAGCCTAAAGTAGTTGATATTTGAAATGCCACCCCAACAGAAATGATGACTGAAGAAATCTTCACATCTGGGGCTCTCTACACACCTGACAGGCACTAGAACTAGTCTGAGAATCTGTTGGCAGCTTAGCTGTCCAGAGTGTCCTCCTCTAGCATTTTACTGCTTCTATAAACTGGGCATGGGCCCTTGGGAATCTTGGACAAAAGAACTATGTAGTAAGACCCTATCTCAAAACAACGTCTCCACTATGGTCATTGACATTCAAGTGATTATGGCATGCTGATCACCTATTCTTTACACTTGAAATTTTTTCCTTGTATTAATAGGCTGAATCAGTCTTCATACTTAATACTTTGATAAGTCAATCATCACTATGGAAACTTTTACATTCCCCCCCTCAATCCTCTCTCAGTGTGTACAGGCACTTCTTTCCAGTGATCCTCTCACATTGTGTTTACACATGCATACACACACATACAAATAAATATAAAAAAAATTTCTCCACTAACCTTTGAAACACAGCATCAAGAATTACACCTAGGGAATGGGGAATGGTTCAGAACTTAAGAAAGTTTACTGCATGTAACTCTAGCTCTAGTGGTGGGAGGAGGCCATAACATTCACATTACATCTGAGGGCATCTGCACTCATGTACACAACTCTTCACACACACACACACACACACACACACACACACACACACACACAATTTTAAGAAAAACTTTTAAAAAGATTCTATCTACTCCTCAGTTGTATGTCATTGTGTAGTTCACTAAGATGTATAGTTGGTGTGTAATAAAACATTTCTCAACAAACTAGTAGAACAATGCCAACTGTCTATGTTGTAATTACCTTCAGTAAAATTGCATTACTGTTTTCCTAAAACTTATTTTGAAAAAAAAAATATGGCACAGGGCTAAGGGAGAAAAATAGACTTGAGTAGAATTGGATGAGTGGAGAGAAACAAGAAGGTGCTTTAGATAGAAGTTGATGCATCTAATTAAGTACTAGGGAATTTGGAGGGCAAGGAATTCAAAGTGAAACTCCACCATTTTACAACTGTATAAAGGCTCCTCTGTGCTACTGACATTTACAGTCAAACAGCAACATCCCTTAAGCACCATACAGAATGTTTAAGCCATTGAGAGATTTGCAGCACATTTTAATGCAAGTTATTGGTTCCCATTGTCAATGGGTTAGGAAAGAACTATTTGGCTCTGTCTTAAAATGTAATTTTAGAAATATGAATTCTATAAAGTGGAGGTGTTATATAAATACAAATAGAGCTGCTCTGAAGATTTAAGACATTGGAATTTCCATTGTGTTTGGCAAGGAATTGTTTTCTAAAGAAAATGAAAAATCACAGAGATGGGTATACATTGTACTGTGAATGAATAAATAATCTCAGAATACCATAAGGATAGCTAACATTTAAAAAGAAAGTTGCCAAAAGTCATATCCCAGACTCAATGGGTGAAAGAAAGTCTGAATGTGTCTTGATGGCAAAGCATGAATCTCTATACAGTCTATTCAAAGACGGTTGTAATTATAAGCATATTTACAAACACACACACTTACACACACACACACACACACACACACACACACACA
>CABHPP010109238.1:19762-52503 GCA_902168425.1 Peromyscus attwateri
ACACACACTTACACACACACACACACACACACACACACACACACACATACTCACAAATAATAATAAGAGGCCATGAAAAAAATAATCTACTGTGGGATGACTCATCCCTAACCGGCTTGAGGGCCAGATGGCCCAAACAAGTAAAAAAGATACTTTGTGAGAGCCAGCCTGGGTCTCCCTGATGGTCTTAGCAACAGCAGATGAAACATGATCTGGAGATGACCTGGACCAATGAGAGGCAGCCATGTCACACCAGCAGATGCATATTCATCAGACCTCCCCCAAGGGTGGGGTGGAGGGTATATAAGGCTTGCCTCTTCCTAAATAAACAGAGTCTGTGTGGTTTGACTCTGTGCCTACTTGGCCCCTGCCCCCAAAGGGAACAACAGCAAGGACCCTGCTACAATCTACAAAAGAGGATCTTGCAAATTGCCTATCTTCAGTGGTGATTGTACATTATTTCACACCACTGTGCATTAATCAATAAGTATTACTCAGGTAGCATCTACATGAAATAAAATAAATGGCATTCTGATGTCTTTGAGGCAGAATTGTGAAGAATCTGTAGATGTTAGAATTGATCTATGTAAGATTCTTCATAAAGTAGTGACACTTGATTACTCAGTGTTCAAGTGTTCTAGGGTTGAAGACTGCGAGCTGTTCTAATGAAGAAGCCAGACATACATTTGCAGAAGAGCAGAAATTTCTAATCAAAACCAAGATATTGCACAGACTTACAATTATAAAAATTGATTTTAGTAAATTCCATTGTAACAAATAGTCAACCTTTTATTTATTTATTTATTTATTTATTTATTTATTTATTTATTTATTTTGGTTTTTCGAGACAGGGTTTCTCTCTGTAGCTTTGCGCCTTTTCCTGGAACTCACTTGGTAGTCCAGGCTGGCCTCGAACTCACAGAGATCCGCCTGGCTCTGCCTCCCGAGTGCTGGGATTAAAGGCATGTGCCACCAATGCCCAGCATTGTCAACCTTTTAAAAGTATTATTTTAAATTCTGAGTGGTTACAAGCATCCAGGAAAATCTCATATAACAATGAAAGCTAATTAGGTTGTCTGGTTAATATCCTTCTACAATATATTCGGTAAAACAGTAATTAATATAAAACATCAGGTGGGGAATCATATGAAGCTAATTGTACAATTTTCCTAAAAATGCTCTCTTGACATGGGAGATGATGCTTAAATTCAAATCCAATATACAAATCTTAATTAAATCACAACCTAAAAGCCTTAAATGTTGGAGCCCTAAATGAGTGAGGCCTAAAAATCTAAGCAGGAGAACTGACCTCTCAAAATTGTCCTCTAATTTCCTCATGTGCAACATGGCCCTTACATGCCTCATATTCTCTCTCACTCTCTCCCACAACAAATAAATAAAATTTTAAATAACAAAAAATAAAATTTAAAAATGAAAAAAAATTGATATACCTAATAGATAATATAAATGAATAACTATTTAAATAATGCCTTAAAAATGCACTTTATAGAAACAGGAGTGGAGGCAAATGCCTTTAGCCCTAGCATTCCAGAGACAGAGGCAGAGGTCAGCCTGGTCTACAAAGTGAGTTTCAGGGACAGTCAGGCGCGCTGGATAAGTGAGACAGTTGATTAGCTTGAACTGTATGGGAGGCTCCCAGGCAGTGGAGCTGGGACATGTCCTTGGTGCATGGATTGGCTTTTTGGAGCCTGGGACCTATGCTAGGACACTTTTCTCAGCCTTGGTGTAAGGAGGAGGGGACTGGACTTCCCTCAATTGAATCTACCAGGCTGAGCTGAATCCCCAGGGGAGACCTTGCCTTGGAGGAGGTGGAAATGGAGGGGTGGATTGGTGGGGAGTGCTGGGGTTTGGGAGGAGGGAAGATGGGGTAATCTGTGGCTGATATGTGAAATTAAGTTAATTATAAAATAAAAATATTTAAAATAAATTAATAAATTAATAATAATATTAATAAATAATAATTCTGAGTGGGAATGATTACTTTTATCATTTTTAAATACCTTTAATTTATTCCTTTACACTGCCATAAATATGTCAATTATATGATGCTCGACATTATAAAAAAAGTGCTTCTTGTTTTTAATACTGAAGTTTAGTTTCAAACTTAAATATTATATTTCCTTCTAACCCTTATCTTTAAAATGATAGAAAACAATATGCCATAGCCTTAAAAGTTATTCAATCCAGTGTGAATCATGAGATACACTTAATGATAGAACCAAGCATTTAAATACTGATTATCTGATGATAAAAAGAGGGGAGTACAAAAATTATTTTCTGAAAGAGAGATTACTGAAATTTAAAATTGTCAAATGAACAATTTCCCTGAAATTACGTTTTATATTAGTAAATTTTGCCTTCATTCTGTATAGAATAGTATAAACCAGAGGATTCTTTTTAAATATTGACCAAAACAATAAACAAAGCACACTAGTGACATTCTTCGGATAACCAGAGGTAATATTAGTCCCTGAACAATCTACAGCAAAGTAACAGGCCTAGACTACATCCATTTAAGTTGAAATGAAAATAAGTATATACAGAACCATTCTGTTTTAAAAGACACTTTACAGTTTCTGGTTTGTTTTCTACAAGAATGGCATCATAACATATATTAAACATATTATAGGCACATGAGGAAAAGATGGCAGTTAAATGCCTTCTTGGATGAAATCTAATCAATGGTTCCTTTTCATCTCCATCTTCAGCTGATTGCATATAATCTCATCTCATTTAAGCTCCTCAGCCCAGATAATCAATTTTCTTCTCCACCTAGAGTGAAAATATAGGATGGCAGCCATCAGGTGGCTGATAAAGTCCTGAAGTAGAAAATAAAGTTGACTCTGGTAGTTGCTCAGGTTCCCCTCCTTATTTGTGGTAAATACAGTCACTTTCAGAGTTGAGATTTGTGATGGGCCTTGGAAAGCAAACTATGAAATCAACCATTCACAGATGAGAGCACTGATGGTAATCAGAGCCAAGCGCAATTTCAAGGAACTTGAAGAAAATCATAAATATGGAGTTAAAAAAAAAAAAACTTCTCTAACACCTAGTCCCGTGAAGCTAATTTAGTAACTCAGCAAAGGTATGTTCCTCTTGACAACCACCCATATGCTAAAAGGGTCTTCCAAGATGAAACCAAATTTTCAGTGAATAACCACTTTAAAAGTCAAAGATCACATGTAAGATGAAGAAAAATTATCTAAACATTCGTGAAAAGGAGTAAGTCATCTTGTGATTGATTAGTGCTGAGAACTGGAAATCAGCAACCAAGATAGACCAAGTAATACACTACCTCATAACACATATACAATAAGAATAATAAGTGAAACACTTATAAACAAAGAAGAAAGTCTGTTTTTAGATTTTGTTTCTCAAAATAGGGCACAGAGGCCATGTGGCTTTCAAGTCTTCTTCATCAGTTATCAACACAAAATGGAGAGAGACAGGATATGACATAAGAGAAGTTAGATGATGGTCCGGAAAAACTGAAAGCATCATAAAGATGCCTCAAAAGGAGCCTCATTCTGGAGAAGCACAATATCCCAATGACACAATGATAGAAGATGCCTTATCTCAATAGTAGAGGAAACTGTACAGGGTAATATGATTAATAAGACAAAATTAGCATAATACCAATTGATTGAGAGGTAAATAAAATTATGAGACTGGTGAAAAGAAGCTACTAGATGGAGGGAAGGGGAAAGGAACATAACTTTTGCTAACATGTTTATTGGTTGAAATTTTCAGTGTGCACCATCACAAGACAAACTAGAAACATCACACTGAAACAGAGTATACCAGGCAGCCAAATAGACTCCTCCCTAAGGTACAAAATGAAAAGTATCAATAATTTAGTTGACCCAATAAAAGCAAAGAGAAATATCCTGAACTTGACATGGAATGATAGATGAAATGTAAAATATAAAGTCTTAAAACAAGTGACCTAATGAAAGCAAAATGACATGAACACTGTTTTTCACTTAAATAAAATGAAGATACATCCAGGAATAAGATGTTGACTGAAGTGTACTTACCTACCATCTAATTTACCTATTGGAAGTATACCATCTAATTATTTTCAGTAAAATTTCACCTACATAGTCATCAGCAATCATCAATTCTATTGATGACCAGAAATTGGCTAAGCATAGAAAAGTTAAGAGTTTAACATAACTACATTCTCGAACATGTCAATCTTTGTAGTATGCAAACAGATTAAAATTATATATTTAAATACATATTGACAACTTATGCATATATACATATATATAAACAACATGATGCAACTTTGTAAAAATGATTTAGTCACTATTTTACAAGTTTATTGTGTTATTCATTTATTTCTCCAATAATCTTATATTAAAAGTCTCAAAGTCATAAAATTAAACACATTTTTCTTCTGAGGAGCTGGAGAAATGGCTCCATGAATAAAGTGCTTGCTGTACAATTATGATAACTTGGGTATGGAACTCTAGCAGCCATATAAAAAGCCAAGCTCTTTAAGAGGAATCTTTAAAGTTCTTATTAATAAAAAAAATGGGAGATCAGAGAAATAAAACAAGCCACAGCCAACCTCACCTTACCAACTCCTAGTCTTCCAGAGGTATTTCCTGTATACTGACACCTATACACCTTTCTGTGCCCTGCCATCATATTTCCTTCTCCTCCCAGCTACATTACTTCCTCCTTGTACCCAGCTCTATCACTTCCTGGCTTTCTGTATAGACCTCCAGACCTCTATGGCTAACTAGTGCTGGAATTAAAGGCATGTGCCACTATGCCTGGCTCTGTTCCAAGTGTGGCCTTGAACTCACAGAGATCCAGATGAATCTGTGCCTCCCAAATGCTAGGATTAAAGGCATATACTACCACTGCCTGACCTTTATATTTAATATAGTGGCTAGCTTTGTCCTTTGATCCCCAAGCAAGCTTTATTTATTAGATCACAAATAAGATATCACCACATTTTCTATTTTTTGTCTAAAATAGAAAAATTATAATATAAGAAAAACTATATACATTAAGTATAATAACTATATATATATATATATATATATATATATATATATATATTACACATAGGCATTAAATACATCAACAATGTCTAGTCTATTTGCATTTGACAAATTCAGCAAAAATATTCCACTACCTATCCTATTTTGGTGAGTCCAAAAAGTACCTAATTCACTTTCTATCCTAATTTGTATTACCAACTGAAAACTATTTTTTTTCAAACTTATATACATTACACTTCTTTAGTGAGTTTCTTTTCTGAATTTGTTAACAAGGAAAACTATAACTATAACTATCTAATCTTCAACTCCCTCAGAGACCCAAGAAGGAAATAATGTTACCTAGTTAAGCAGCAAGTGCAAACAAGTGACTTCCAAATAATGTGAGGAATGACAGAAGCAGCTGGCTTCCTGAACAGTCACCCGACATTTCTCTGCAATGTTGGGGCATCCATCTTCAGCCTACAGGCTTCACATATCTGACAGACTCATCTGTGAATCAGGATTTTCTGAAGAGCCTTCCTACCTTGTCTTGGCAAGGATTGGCAGTCCTTTGTTTTGTGTCCTGCTTGTCCATTTTGGACAGCATACTGTCAACAGTTGATGTAAGGTCACGTTCTCGTCCAGTGGCTAACTTTTTCCACAATGAAAGTGGAAATATAAAGAAGAGGGACCTATTGGAGCCCACTAGGTGTACCCAGTAGGACTGCATAAGAGGTTGATTGGACTATGGGTCTGGGTACCAGGTGACTATAACTAGCAAGGGAGAGGTCTTTTGCTCCACCCCTTGGCATTGTTATAAATAGACCTTTGGAATACAGTTCTGAGCCAGTGGATAAGGATCCAGGCCCACCTGAGTCTGTTTTGTGTTTTCTCTCTGTTTCTCTTCTCTCTATATCTAACTAAGCCTCTTGTTTCTCATTCCTCAAGAGTTCTTGGGGTATACAAGGGTGGGGGATGGCCTCCTGGACATCTGAAGAAAAAAAGACAAATCATCCACAAAAATTATCCCAAGAAAAAGAGTAAATTGGTATATTGATATATCTAACATATCTAACAGGATCAAATTTTGTAAGTATTCCTAAATGTTTGATTCTGCTGTTCTCTACAGACATATAACACAAATGGTCTTAATGTAGTCCCAGTTCAATTAAAAATTAAAGCTGGCTTTGAAGTTGGAGCATGGCTCTCTCCTTCTCTGAACCCAAACATGCTTGTTAAAAAGAAAATAAGAAATCTCTGTATCATGTCAAAAGAGAGATCTTATATGGAACAGAAGAAAATCAAAATTAAGGGACTATTCTATTGCCACTAATCTCATAACTCTTTTGTTCTATTTTGACTCTTTAAAACTTTTCTTAAGGTATGAATTTTATATCATATAGTTAAACTATACATAACATAACATTAATTCACTCAATTAACATGAAAATATTTTTAATTAAATACACTGAGGAATATTAACTCTCCCTTCTCTTTATATTTTAAAATAAATCTCAAGCCTAGTTAGAAAACCTAAATTTCTCTATAAGCAGTTCCATTTTTACATAAACAGTTCATAAGTCATCACTGTTGATAGAGTCTATATGCATAAGTAAATTCAAACTGTAATTGTAATGAAATCATTACTGTCCATTCCATTTCTTAAGGTCAAAAGTTCAAAAAGAGCTCTGGAACCATTCCTAAAAAGTCCTTTGAGTGCTCATAGTCAGAGCCTCGCTTGTCAGCTGCCTTTTAGTCTGTATATAGCTGTCAGAATCATAGTGACTCTGAAGCAAATACTTTCAAATAGAAGTTCCATAACCAAGATATTTCAGTTCAAGCAATTCTTGTTAAAACTTTTGCTTTCAGCTACCCCTGTGTTTTGCTGTCTGTAGCCTTCTGTAACTGGTCCCAGACCAGGCTAGAGAGCTTCACCTCATAGCTACACTGACTCAAGGCTCCTTCAGCTGCCATGAGCTGAAACTGTGGCCTTCCCATGGCAACCCCAGCTTTGGGAGGAAAATCCATTACCTGCTACGCTGACAGTCCAAGTGCTCAGCAAACCTGGTTCCTGCTGCAGATCCCTGGTCTGACTGTTCAGCCTGGAGCACTCACTCAGCAGTTCCAGCATGTCTCAGGCTGGCTGTTCAGCCTGGAGTACAGTTCTCACCTCCACAGCTTCCTGCTTTCCAACCCGTCTCAGTTCTTGGCCTCCAGAAGCTGTCTGGAAGCAGTCTTGACTCTGTTGTCTCCTCTGTTCATCGCTACTCTGCTTGCTGTTCATCTTTCCCGAGGAGATGCAAACCACTGGGCTTTCTCCGCAGTTCTCCTTTCTCACGGTGTAGAATCTCAAAGTTTGCAGAACCTTAATGTTCACCTTTCCTGCAGTATGGCATCTCTGCAGCGCTTTCCAAACTGCTGCTTGCTGTTAGCCTCTCTCGTAGCTTAGTTTCATGGCCGAAAGCCTGGGGACCCTCCCTGCTAGTGCTGGCTCTGCTTTCGCTGGCTCTTGGCATCTGCTGTTTGGGAAACTATGATCCTTCACGGGTTTCAGACATTACTTTCTGTTGCTACATTTTGAAGCTAACAGTTTCTGGAGCTGCTTTTTGCCATTATTGGTGGTTCCTAATACCTATATGTTCTAAACCTACATTTTTTTCTGACTAAATCTATAATCTATTTAAACCTACATACTATAGGACTACTTTATAAATCTTATCCAAGTCTTACTCAAGCCTACATAAGAAATTTACATTCTATAGGAATACTCTAGTATTTTTTTCAAATATCTAACTTAGCAAACACCTAAAAGAGATATATTACTTCTTACTCTTAACTAACTTACGCTAGAAATAATCTCTTAGCAAACTCTCTATAGGGCTACCCTAAACCTATATTTATAAACCTATATTTATAAGTCTCACTTACATTCTATAGGACTACCTTAGTAAATATACTTATTTCTTATCATTCTATATGACTACCTTAGCAAATATCTATAGGATTACCTTAGAAAATATACTTCTTATCTTATCTAAACTTACATTTCAAACACCTAAATATTTCTTAATACCTAGAAGAGATTTTTTTGGCTAAACTATTAGCTAGATCAGAAGTACACATATCACTTAGTCAATGGCTCTTTCAGTGCTGGGGTTTAGTGAGTACTGTTGCTGTGGAGTTGTAACACTTGTTGCTAAAGAACTGTAACATTTTTTGGACAAAGCCATACCCCAAAGTTACCTTTCCCGCAGCTGAGTTCTCTCAGCCATTCTGGAACCAGCAGAGACATTCAGCAGCTGACAGCTTCTAACTAGAGGCTATCTCTTTACCCAAATTCATAACAGCTCTCCTGTGCCATAATTCAGACAAATGTTTCTGTTACAGCAGATCTTTCAGTTTGTTCTACTAAAAACCTCACTTCAGTGTGAGGGTGAACTTTCTGTATTCAACTGCTACAAAGCTATTAGCAAAAAATTTTGCACAGCTATTAGACCATATAAGGCACTGTTTATACTATATTTCCCAGAAAGCCTTTTGGGTACACTAGCAACCTTCCGGTTCCCTTTACAAGGTTTTGCTTTTGTAACGGGAGATTTTTTTTTCCTAAGCTTGCTCTAGGATGCCTGTGCCATGGTTTAACAGGTACACCTCTAATTGGATCCTTTATCTGACCCAGTTCCTGAGCAGTTCTGCTTCCATTTGTCCATGCACTCAGACTATGACTTATTTGCCTGAGGCAAAACCCTTTGTGTTTCACTCTGGGTCAGTGAAGCAAACCAAAAACATTTGTTTCAGAAAGGTCCTTTCTCTGATAGAAAAGAAAGCTTTTCTCCTAGATAGCTCCCCGTCCTTTCTGTGTCATGTAGAATGTCTGGCAGTTTCTTTCTCAAAGCAGGAACCTGAAGGACCATTTTGCCTTGCAAAGTTCAGTGGTCAACTTATTATGGGTCCTGCATGTCCATCAGATACAACATTTTGTCAAGCAGTCCAGGCAAGAACAGTTTCTTGCCCAAATGGCTACTTTTGCCAAGAAGAAGATGAACTCCATTTGGAGTGTCTTCAACTCCCATCTTCCTCTTTGAATTAAATTGGTGCTGCCAGAAGCAGACGTGTCTCATTGTCCAGAAAAGTCTAAGTTTTTAAAACATTGTAAATGCCATATTCTGTAGGTCTTTGAAGTTTTTGAAGATTACCTATCTAATTGAATTATATCTATGTATACCTAGAAAACTTAACACAACTACAAGTTTGGTTATCATAGATAACTATTCTTCTGTATTTCTCAACTATACACTACAATTTCAAATGAGTTACACAAACAAAATACTTTAAACAAAAGTGAAAATATACATACAATATAACAAAATTAACTTTAAATTTGTATCAATAAACTAAAATCTATAGTAATGTAAAATATTTATCTTATGTTTCTATATCATATCTCCCTTTCTTCTTTTAGAAAGAGATTGACTATCACCAATAACAATTTGTAACCAATAACCTAAATAAAGACAAATATCTATAATCCATGTTTTGGTGATGTGGGCATAGTGTTCTAGGCTACTTCCTGCTGATAAAGGATGCTGGTAATATTATGGGGACACAAAGAAAATTTTAGGATTATAGTCAAGTCCTGACCGAAGTAGTCTGTGACGCTGTGTTCTCTGAGCCAGTTGCCTTGAAGTTGATTTTGGATGTTGGATGATCTGGGCCATGGTGTCATCAGACACCTTTCATGGGATCTTGGCTGATCAAACCTGAAACAAATCCATAGCCTCTTGCTTCTTGTGGAAACAAAAGCAGAGCCTCCTTTCCAAAGCAACATATCCTTAGGTTGAAATTTTGAAGTCAAGATACCTTTAAAATATACATATTAGTTTAACTGAGCAGCCTTTACAATCAAATGTCTTTCTGCAGTTAAAAATATCAAAGACAACACAATCCAGATTCTTTGTGTAATATCTATCTTTATGTGGCTTATTTTTTATACTACCTTTACTGTATCTTTAAAGACTATATTCTTTAAAAGCTATTTCTCTATATAACTGCATATATTCTTTTTTCTCTCTTTCAAGACTATGTACATTTTACACACATCATAAACCATTTAGAGGTTTATTTAATCTGAATATGATGTATTGTGAATCTATTGCTTTAAACAGCAGCATTAGTAGGACTGAAATGGAAGCTGTGACTGCTGGCTCTGCCCACCTCAGCTTCCCAACATGGCAGAACTATGTTTACCACCAGCTCTGGGAAACAGGCTCACCTCTGACTATGGGTAACAGTGGGTCTATGCTTCCATCCAGCAGTATTTAGCCCAGAAACATTTTTTTATTTTCTTTTGTACTAGCAAAAGCTAAATCTGCTATCCAGTGCTCTGTGTGGCTTGGAGACCACACTGTGTTCTGTGGCAGGAATCAGCATCCATGCTGTAGGTAAAGCCTGCACACCACAAACCTACCATATAGTAGCTTAAGTCTGCAGGCTATGCCTGACCTGAGAGACACAACTAGGAAGCTGTTTTTAGCTCCATTTTAGAATCTTTATTAAAGCTTTCTCAGGTTTTATGTGGAAACTCTTGACCCACATTGTGGCACCATTTGTAGCTGAATATTTTCCTGTGTCCCACATGGCCCATGGTCAGGACAAATCTCTCTTGCATGCCAGTCCCAAGGAAACACAGAGAGACGTATATTATTTAAAACTGCTCGGCAATTAGCTCAGGCTTACTACTGACTAATTATTACACTAGAGAAGTCAGGTGGTGGTGGCACATGCTTAATCTGATCACATGGCTGGCAGAGTCTCTGTGTGTTCAAGGACACAGCCAAGCATGGTGACCCATGCCTTTAATCCCAGTCCCAACCATAGAGACCAGGAGGTCTGTATAGACAGGCAGTAATGAGGAAGTGAGGTGGCTGGGTTAAGAGCCAATGAAAAGGCAGAACAGCAAGGCAATAAAGATTAAGTTTAGGCAGGAAGAGGTTCTCTTATGAAGCGACAGCAGTGTAGTGAGCTAAGTTTGTTTTGTGGCTATCACTATTGCTCTGATCTCTATGGCTTGCACCCCTGTATTTGGATCTGTGTTTTTCATTTAATAAGACCATTTAGAAATTTGTCTACAAAAGAGAAACAGAGAGAACACACAAGATACTCTTGACTGGGCCCTGACCCTTATTCACTAGCCTAGAATTCTAGTCCAAAGGTCTATTTATAACAATGCCAAAGGGTGGCACAAAAGACCTCCCCCTTGCTAGTTATAGTCACCTAGTACCCAGGCCTGTGGTCCAATCAACTTCTTATGCAGTCCTGGTGGGTATAGCCACTAGGAAACCTAGTGGGCTACAACACAGATGTCTCATTTTTCAGTGTTCTTCACATTCCTTAGCCTTCGTTCTCCTGAAAGACAAAAACAAAACACTTCCCCAACCCTAACTTTGGGGAGTTTCTCAATCTAATCTTTATCAATTTTGTTTTAAGGCTTCTGCTTCAATTTTTGTTTTATTTTCTTAAGCTGTTCTAACATCCAGAGCAGTTTGGATTTTTACAATAGGCATTTGGTTATTTAATTGCTCTGAGATGGGGTTTCCTCTATGATGGCAGGAAAGGACTGAACTGAATTTGCCATGGGAGCCTGTGAGAGGCCACTCAGGGACTTTCCCAATGGCAAAGGCAAAGGATTACTTTGTCCCTTGTTGATTTACATTCCTTAGTCCATGTTTGCCTTTACCACATCTTCCCCATAATCCAGAAGGGAGGGGCATTCTGTTGCCATTGTTCCTTGAAAAAATGTTTCTAGGAATGCCCTGTATACAGCCCCTTTTTAGGTGACCTTGTTTACCACATTTGAAATATCTGACATTACTATTTTTCTTCAAACCTCTGGAATTCACCTCTTCTCTCCAAGCATCATCATGGTCATGAGACCCGATATTAATTGTATCTCAGTTCCATTCCTCCAAGGGTACTGATCTTGCCTTTCATGGCAAAATTACCCTTTTGCATTGTGCATTAGCATTTTCAGAAGCCAGAGTTTCAATTATTATCTGTCTAGCTTCTGAATTTGATATCATCCTATTTACTGCTGAAGACAGCCTTTGTAAGAAATCTGTGAAGTTTTCTTTTGGGCACTGTATAACTTTTGTAATGACTCAATTTTCTTTCCTACTTCTTCAATTCTGTTCCAAGCATTCAAGGATGCCATGTGGCACAGAATTAGGGTGTGGCCATCATATAAAGATTGTCTTTGTATATCAGCATATTTGCCTTCTCCAAGAAGTTGATCTTGGTAAATTTCCATATCTCTAGCCATACATCATTGTTCTATAATCTTAGCCTCCTCTTTCTACCAGGTCTTCCAATGTAACTGGGTTCCAGCCTCTAAAACATCTGTAACTAAATCTTTCCAGTCTTGAGGGATAATTCTATTACAAATTGACCACAAGTTTAATGTCTGCTTTACAAACAGAGAATGCCTATCATATGAGACTATAGCTTCCTTGAATATCCTCAAATCTAACATTTGTACAGGAGTACAATCAGCTCCTACACAGCCTTGAGCATTTGGCAGTTCCTGTAATGTTACCAGATAGATTAAAGTTGGCTGTTTGAAAGTCTTCGGCTGTTTCTCTGTAACCATATAATTCAATGCTGAGATATGTTCATCTTTAAATTCTTCTGTCTAGGTCTGAATTTCTCTATACTTTGTTTTAAGAAGTTTTCTAAAACTTTTATCTTGCCACTCAAATTAACTAACTTTTTTAGTGATAAAATGAAAAGGACCAAACAAATCATATTCATAATTGATGTTATGTAAATCCCATCAGTATTAATTATCCTCTCATTTAATTTTTCCACTTTCAGACTGCTTACTGTGTTATCAAACAGAGACCAAATTTCCTCCATTGTAAAAATATTTCCCATTTTGTAATGTGGGAAAAATTCTCTTTTAACTAATTTCTCCCTTTAAGAAATCTTAATTTACTCACCAAATTTGCCAACAATGACAATTCAGATATGAGGCTGACTGTTTCTGCATACAACAGTAGAAGCCTGAGCTAGTTTCAAGGCAGCTTATCTAGTGTGGTAGCAGCCTGAGATGGGGATCCAGGGAGAGCCCACAAACCACCAGGAGAGAAGTAAAGAGCCAGCTGTCTGGATACAGCTGGTTAGGAACTTTGGCCCATGTAAGGTAGAGACTCCAGCCACATGCAGCTCAGGCTTCAGTCAGGACCTGTAAGGCCACAGGTGAGCAGGTTTTTCATGAATTCATGCCACAAATGTTGGGGCACCAGATGTAAGATGAATCTTGAAAGGTCTTTTTAATAATAATAAAAATAATCTGGAGCCAGATATTGGGGTGAAAACTGGAAGATTAGAGAAATAAAACAAGCCACAGCCAACCTTACCTTATAAACTCCTTAGTTTCCAGAGCTACTTCTTGTATACTCATGCCTATATACCTTTCTGTGCCCTGCAATCTTACTTCCTCTCTCCGCCAAGCTACATAACTTCCTCTTTCTGTTCAGCTCTATCACTTCCTGTCTCTCTGTACAGACTTCCAGACCTCTATGGTTAACTAGTGCTGGAATTAAAGGTGTGTGCCACCATGCCTGGCTCTGTTCCCAGTGTAGCCTTCAACTCACAGAGATCCAGATGACTCTCTGCTTCCTGAATGCTAGGATTAAAGTTGTGTGCTACCACTGCCTGACCTCTATGTTTAATATAGTGGCTGGCTTTCTCCTCTGATCTCCAGGCAAGTTTTATTTGTTAGAGCACAAATAAAATACCACCACAAGGCTCAGCAGTGAACACCCATAATTCCAGTGCTGGAGGGACAATGGTGTCCTGTGGTCATGGTCAGTGATTTCTAATTTCATTGAGAGATCATGTATCAATATCAACCTCTGGTCTCCCTATACAATTGCATATAGTCATATACACAAACACATATTTTCAAAATAAAATAATATTTTACCTTTTAAAGAATGTAATGGCCCAGTGAAGGATTCAATCATAAAACAAATGAGAGCACAGATGATAAGTTTTAAGTTTGATACATGTTCTGGAGTTATTTCTTCTTTTTTGCTTTTCTTACAACCCTAAAAGTTAAGCCAGCTATGAATATATATATATATATATATATATATATATATATATATATATATATAGTATAGACCAAGACTCAGTAGGACTCTATCTATAGTGGCAAGAATTGGAGGAATAGTATGAGAAATTCGATATTTTTAGACATTTTGATCATTAGAAGTTTTTTGTTTTTGTTTTTCTGGTCTGTGAAAAGCAGAATTTCTCCTCTAAAAACAGTGTTGACATTTGGAAATATTACTAAAGTGTGTTTTTTTCTTGTTACTAGAATTTCTTATTGTTCAACTACCAGAAACTACTAAATAGCTACACTGTGTCAAGAATTATACAAGGATTTGAAAGATCTTTAATGTTAGACAATCTTTTGTCATTTTTCCCTGTAGTACCATGCTTTATCACATATGAGGGAAAATTTATTATATTCTGTCATTATTAAGACCATAAGGCCTTAATGTGTTGGAGACAAATGAGACTGGTTTTAAAAGAAGCAAACAAACAAAGGCTGAGAAAGGACAGAGTTCACATTCTTGCTTGGGCACATTCTACTTCCTTAATATCTAAGGATATTTCCTTGACTTAAAAATAGTCAGTCTTCATAAATTTCTTAATATTTAGATCCCTATTTTGTGCCCTGACCATGAATTAAAACCAAAAAAGTGACAATAATTTCAACCTCTCTACTCAGTTTGATGCTACACATTCTCTTCCAAGATCTAGCCTGATGAATCTGCTTGACTTTCCCCTCCATTCACCTTCCCTAGCCTGATATATCTAGCCCAGGTCCCACATTCAATGTTGCAATCTAGTTTAAGTACCCCTGCCTGCACCACAATCAACCTCTGTTCTTCTGTCAAAACTCATCCTACCTGTGCCCCCAACCTACAGCCCTCCTCCCATACCACATACAACTTGCCAATCCAGCCAGATTTATCTGCATAATCCAGACTGAGAGTATGACACATATCCCTCACACCAGCCCAGTTCCCTCTGTTCAACTGAGTACATTCCATGTAAGCCATTTCCAACCTCTAGGCCCAGCCAACCCACACATCCTGTCTTCTGCACCAACCTGCTCTATTGATATCTGACATAGAGCTAATAAAAAGTTCACATGTCAAGATCTCATCACATTGTACAAACAATATGAAATATCAAGAAAGTATCTCCAATCTCATTTCCAAAATCTACTAGTCCTGTAGAAACATATTCCAATAAGAGTTACATAGATGAACCTCAGGAGACATAAGTTAAAAGAACAGTCATAAACTTCATCAAATAATCCAAGGAATTTAAATAAGACACAAAGAAACAGCTCAGTAAAATTAAGGAAAAATAACTAAAGTAGAATAATGCCTGATTAATACCCAAGAGAATACACACATAAGGCTGATGGAAATGATGAAGATAATCTATGAGATAAAAACAGAATTCATTGAAGAGACAGAAACATTGAAGAAGACTCAAGCTGAAATGAACATGAAATTAAAAAACCAATAACCCAACTAGAGAAATGAAAGGAAAGACTTATAAGGTAAAGTAAATCAAGCAGAATAATATCAGAATTCTAAAAATAGAGGATCTAGACCAAATAAGCAAGGAACATGAAGAAAACTAAGAATAAGGAAATGATCATACAAGTGATGTGGGATATCATGAAGAGACCAAATATTCAAATTACAGGCACAGATAAGAGAGAAGAATCCTAATTCAATGGCATAGATCAGATAGAACTTCAATGTCAGGAACCATTATCATGAGATATTACAGGCTGCAGGATTATGCAGTAGGGATTCAGCCATCATTGATAAAGGTCAACCTATCAGAACCAAGGGTTCTGGTGGGGGACTAAGAAATCAGAGAAGGTGTGTTGGAGTTATTGTCTTTTGAATGAATTGGCTGTTTCTTGTTATAGATTCTTGCACAATTACAGCTAAGATATCTCCCCATTACCATGCATCTTCATGTAATATATATATATATATATATATATATATATATATATATATATATATATTCTCATGATTACATCTCAATCTTATGGGAACATAAATCTGTGGGTGGTCAGGAAGATGACTTTTCATCTAGCTGTATAATTTTGATATATAGAAAATATACTAGGCTATACTTCATAGCCAGATCCATTATCCCATAAGACTGTACACACTTTAAAGCCTATTTTGTTCCTTTTGCTCAGATTAACAGAGAAAATAACAATCTCTCCTCAGTCTAAAATGAACTGCATGCATTTAGCTCATTTTTACCTCAGAGCAAGCTCAAATTAGACTAAAGACCTTCATAAATAGATCATAAGTTTAAAATTTTACAGTAATGTACAAGGTCAGAGTCACAGGTGTCCTACAAAGGCTACTAACACAAAACACCCTAAGAAAAGCCTGCCAATTCTTCACTTGCCAAGTCTGCTAATAAAAATCTATATCTAAGAGTTTGTTGCACTGGGAATTGCATCCCCTCCCTCTGGCCCTGAGACCTTGGAATCTTGTGTTACCATGGTAATGGCTCTGCTCCTTATAATTTATTCTAGGAATGTGCTATGACCTTGAGGGTTTTGAACATTTTCTCAGGGTTGCAATGAGTCTTCTGAGAGAAATAAGTGGCTAGTCAAGCAAGAGAGGATGTAAGAATGAGAGCTGAAAAGAAGCTGTAGATTTAGAGAGGGGCAGCAGAACAAAGAACAGCAAAGAGATGGAGGAAGCTTAGTTAGATCAATAAAGGGATGGAATGAAAGAGCACGGTGTGCACAGATTTATTTTTATTCTTTCAAATATGTAGATTTTCTAGCTGGTTGTAGTGACTTCCTTGGACTTGGGGAATAAGCTCTTTGGGGCAGGCATCCAAAAAGCTTTCATTACTTCAACAAGATCATAGAATAAAATTCCCCCAAATTAAGGAAAGAGACAGCCATAGGGATACAAGCATCACACTGGACACAAAGTAAACAAGCTCAGAAACAATTCCCATAGTATATCATAGATAAAACACTTAGTATATAGCAAAAGAAGATGCATTGAAACCTACAAGACATTATAACACAAGTCAAATATAAAGGAAAATCTAAAGGAATAATATTTAATTTCTCAATAGAACTGTGAAATCCAGAAGAGCCTGCAGTAATGCATTCCAAGTCCTAAAAGGGAGAATCTGCCAGCTGTACATCTGATAGAGGATTAATACCCAGAATATGCAAATAATTAAAAAAGAGAGAGCATTTTTAAAAGAAAAAGAAAAAAGAGAAGAAAAATAACACAAGCAACTCATTCAAAAATGGGCCAGGGACCTGAAGAGAGCATTACAAGATGAGAAAAATGGCTAAGAAATATCTTCCCCACACCTAAGAAAGGTTAATTTTTCCTAGCAATTAGGGAAATGTAAATCAAAACAACCTTGACTTTACTCTTATCCCAGTTATGATGGATATGATCAAAGAAACAACCAACAACAAATTTTGAATTGTTAAACTGCTCCTCTCTGTTAAATTGGTCTTTGTTCTGGAAATCAGAATAGAGAATTATAAAAAAGCTAAAACAAATCAACTAATTATACTACTCCTTGGCATAGACCCAAAAGATTCAATATCCTACTCCATGGCTACTTGCTCAGCCATGTTTACTGGTGCTCTATGCACAAAAGCTAAGAAAGGGAAACGAACTAAATGACTTTTGATTGAAAAAATGGATAATGGACCATATTTTCTTTATCCATTCTTCAGTTGAGAGGCATCTAGGTTGTTTCCAGGTTCTGATTATTACAAATAATGCTGCTATGAACATAGTTGAGCATGTGTCCTTGTGGTATGATTAGGCATTTCTTGGGTATATGCCCAAGAGTGGTATAGCTGAGTCATGAAGAAGATTGATTCCCAATTTTCTGAGTAACTGCATACTGAATTCCAAAGTGGCTGTACAAGGTTGCATTCACACCAACAGTGTAGGAGTGTTCTCCTTGCTCTACATACTCTCCAACATAAGCTGTCTTCAGTGTTTTTGATCTTAGCCATTCTGACAGGTGTAAGATGGTATCTCAGAGTTGTTTTGATTTGCATTTCCCTGATGACTAAGGATGTTGAGCAATTCCTGGAGTACTATTCAGCAGAGAAAAACAATGTCATCATGAAATTTGCAGGTAAATGGATGGAACTAGAAAATATCATCCTGAGTGAGGTAACCCAGTCTCAGAAGGACAAACATGGTATGTAATCATGTAGACGAATTTATAAACAGTCTCATTAAATAAGACACACAGAGGAAATACAGGGCTGAAAACCATAGAGATCAGAGATAGTGAGAGCTACCAGCTAACCTTAACTCACCACACTGCCATAGTTTCCCCATAGAGAGCTTCTTCCTGTCTAACCTGCACTTTTATTGCCTTGCTGTTCTACCTTCTCATTGGCTCTTACCCAGCCTCCTTACTTCCTCATCACTGCCTGTCTGTACAGACCTCCAAATCTCTATGTTTGGTACTGGGATTAAAGGCATGTGTCACCATGCTTGGCTGTTCCCTAGTGTGTCCTTGAATACACAGAGATTCTGCTTGCCGTGTGATCAGATTAAAGGCATGTGCTACCACTGTGTAACTTTTGTTTATGGCTGGCTATGTCCTCTGATCTCCAGGCAAACATTATTTATTAACATACAAACAAAATATCACATTTCAGCACAAATAAAATATCAGCACATTTTTTCCTTTTTTCTAATAAAAATAAAAAGTTATAAATAATATAATAAAAAACTATATACAATAAGTATAATAACTATATACACTATATACAAGATATGTTTAGCTCATTTGCATTTGACAAATTCAGTGAAAATATTCCATTATCTATTCTATTTTGGTGATTCCAAAAGTACCTAATTCACTTTCTATGCTAACTTGTATTACCAACAGAAAACTATCCTATGATGTCTTTCAAACTTATACACTTTACACCTCTTTAGTGAGTTTCTTTTCTGAAATTCTTAACAGGAAAACTGTAACTATCTAATCTTCAACTCCCTCAGAGACCCAAGAAGGAAACAATATTACCTATTAAAACAGGAAGTGGAAATAAGCAACTTCCAAAAAAATGTGAGGTGAAAGAAACAGCCAGCTGCCTGGACAGTCAATTGAGGTTTCTCCACAATATTGGGGCATCATCCTCAGCCTATAGGCTTAGCATATCTGACAGTTTCACTTCTGAAGCAGGTGTACACAAGGCGTATAGCTCAACCTTACATTCAGTGTGAGTATTCCATGTACCAGATAAACCTGAATTCCACCAGTGTCCTATAATGATGCAGGATTTTAAATTCTGGTAGTGGCTGATGTTTCTGGAATTTGGCTATCCATTCTTCTCGGCTTGCAGGGGGCTTCATTTCTTTTATTAAATGCCAGTCTACCATTGAGAGGTTAGACTCTATCAGTCTACTTACTTTTTCAAGAATAAATGTTTCAGCGCTTGTTCCACTGCACACCAGAAGCCATCGGTCCACTGCCTGTTCAGCTGTCTTTGAAGAAAGGGGCACTGTACTTTTCCCAGATTGCAAAGGCCACTTCAGCAATGGTGCCATATTGTGATGGCCTCAGAAGATACCTATTACTAAAGCCACAACCACACTTGTCTTGGCAAGGATCAGTAGTCCTTTGTTTTGTGTCCTGTTTGTCCATTTTGGATAACATACTGGCAGCAATGTGAGGGCACTTTGTTGCCTAGTGGCTAAATTTTATCACAATGAAAGTTAACTCAACATGCAGTTTTCTTCAATGCCCATATCTTCTCTGAATTAGATTGGTTCTGCCAGGAGCCAACATATCTCATAGTCAAAAAAAAAAAGAAAAAAAAGAAAGAAAAAAAAAGAAAATGAAAAAAAGAAAAATCTCAGTTATTAAAACATTTTAAATGCCATATTCTGTAGATCTCTGAAGGGTTTGAAGATGACCTGTCTATCTAAAATATATCTCTCTGCTAAACCTCGAAAGCACCTAATATGACTGCAAGTTTAATTGTAATGACTAACTACTAACATTCATTACTTTATATCCTAGTAGTTGATAACAACATTCAAGAATTAGCAAATTGCATTACATTGCTAAATGAATTATGTAAGTACAAGATACTAAAAAAGATTAGTAATATACATAGAGCATATTCTAACAATATCAATCTCAATATATATAATTTGTATACAATATATAAAAAATCCAATCCAATGTAAAGTATTTAAAACTAGTAGTTGCCTTTTAAAAGTATATTCAATAACCTACTTTTTTATCTATATCACATCATATCCTCTCTTTATTCTTTTCAGAGTACATTCAACAATCTAACCTCTATTCTATCATTTCTACATATCATTTTTTTCAAACAAGAACCTTAAATCTAATCTCCTTTGTTTAGCCCTTTTCCTGACCATTAACAACAACTTGTAACCAACCCTCCTAAACAATGAAAATTATCCCAAACCTGAAACCCATTTAAAGACCAAAAACCACCTGCCCAACCCCACCACTTTGGGAATGTGGGCATTGTGTTCTTAAAATTGCTTCTTGCTGTTTGTGGGTGAAGGATCTTTAGGGGATTCTTACAAGAAAAATTTTGGGTTAGTTGTCAAGTTCTAGAAAAGATAGGTATATGACTTGTTGTCCAGTCTCTGCATAATACCAAAGGGCAGGGCTTATATCAAGTCCTTGTTCGAGTAGTCTGTGAGGCTAGATCGTCTCAGCTAGCAGTCTGGAAATTGTTCTGAGAAGTTTTGTAGTCAAAAGATGATCTTTGGGTGATGTTTGTCAGCTTAGTGGTATTATTATTGTCCACGTGGAATCGTTGTTGTGTGGCTAGCCCCATAATCTTTCTGGACACTTCAGGTTCACTGCTAGGCCTGGTCATGATTCCCTGCAGAAAACTGATAGAGACTCAAACATAAAAACATGTATAGGCAGCAAATTGAAGCCTTTTTTCTAGAATTAGTTAGTATTCAATATGACAATTAATATCATAATAAAATTTAGGTATATATGTATATATAAATCATATATTTTGATAAAAACATCATACCTTAAAATACTTTAAAGAATCAAAATAGCATCAAAGAATTGAGATTAGTGGCAATAGAATAGTCCCATAAAATGTTGGTTTATTCTGTCCTATATCAGAAGATAGGCTCTTTCTTCTGTCATGATACAGAGATTTTGCATTTTCCTCTTAACAACATTGCTTGGGTTTAAAGAAGGAGCAAGCCATTCTCCAACTCCAAAACCAGCTTTAATTTTTAATTGAAATGGGACTACAAAAAGACCATTTATGTTAAGTGTCTGTAGAGAAGAACAGAAATAAACATTTAGGAAGACTTATGAAATTTTATATGTGATATATCAATAGGACAATTTACTCTTTTTCTTGGGACATTTTTACTAAATGAGTTGTCCTTTTTCTTCAGACGACTCATTTGTCCAGTGTTCTTCTGATTCCTTAGCCTTCATTCTCTTGAAAGACAAAAGAAAAACCCTTCCCCAAGCCTAACTATGGGGAGGTTCTCTTTTGGCATGTTATGTCTGATTAAATGAAAAAGTATTTGTTAGTGGTATAAGTTACTTTAAATTGGATTGTCATGCTGGTTGATGTACTATCCTTTATCAATTTTGATGGTATCCACAGCTTATCTTCTCCTGTAGAAACAAAAGCAAAACCTCATGCCCAACACAACACATATCCTGGTTTCCATTATAAGGTCAGCACATCCTTAAAGTATATAGGCTGATTTAATTCTGTAGTTTTCTTTTTCTATTATCCAATGTCTCTCTGCAGATGTTGCTAATTTCTCATTAGCATTGAGAAAAATTCAAAGTTAATAGAGCATTATGCAGTCTATTTCTGGGTCTTTTATTACCCCTTTCTGTTTATTTAGTATATCCTTTAGAGTTCTGTTTGAACTATCTATAACTGCTTGTCCTGTAGGATTATGTGGTATACCTATAATATGCTTTATACTGTAATAAGCAAAAAACTGTTTCATTTTTACCAGAGACATATGATCGAGCATTGTCAGTTTTAATTTGTGCAAGTATACCCATGATGGCCATAATTTCTAGCAAATGAGTGATTACAGAATCAGATTTTCAGAACTCAAATTAGTTGCCCATTGAAATCCTGAATAAGTATCAATGGTATGATGTACATATTTCAATTTTCCAAATTCTGCAAAGTGAAACACATCCATCTGCCAGATTTACTCCTCTGAGTACCCTCTGAGTTACACCCTGCTGGTAATGGAGTCTGATTGTAAAAGGAACCAGTAGGGCATTTCCTTGACTTGTTGCCAGGTTATGAAAAAATCCTTTTTCAATTTCAATCCTTTACTATTAACATGATATTTTTTTATGAAATTCTGAGGTCTCCAGCACATTTCCTATCAATAATTTATCAATCTCATCATTACCTTGTGCTAGAGGGCCTGGCAGACCAGAATGGGATTGGATGTGAGTTATATATAAAGGATGATTCCTATTCCTGACTATATCTTGTAATTGAATAAATAGTGAAGTTAATTCTGAATCATCAAGGATAAATTCTGCAGTCTCAATATTCAATACCATTCTTTCAGCATACTGACAGTCGTTATCTATGTTGAGAATTTCTGCAAAATACATTAATACCAACAGAATAGCATACGATTCCGATTTTTGAACTTAATTATAAGGACTTTGAACCACTTTACTTAAATTTTCTGATTTGTAACCTAGCTTTCCTTGTTTGTTGGCATCTGTATACAATGTACGAACTCCATATATGGGTGTTTCCTGTACAATTAGAGGCAAAATCCAATCAGTTCTCTTTATAATTTCAATTCTGTAACTTTTTGGTATATTTGTTGTTGATCTCTCCCAAAAAATTACTGCAATCTCTTTGCCATAATTTGCCATAATGCAATCACTTTCTGCCCATAATTTTTCAATATCCTCCTTAGTTAAAGGTATGACAATTTCTGCTGGGTCTATTCCTGCTAATTAATGAAGTCTCAATTTTCCTTTTAAAATCAAGTCAGAGATCTTTTCCACATAAGTTTTTAATTTTTTACTCTCTTTATTTGGTAGAAATATCCATTCCAATATTATATCTTACCTCTGCATTAGAATTCCTGTAGCAGAATGCCTAGAGGGTAAAATAAACAAAATGAAATCCAGCTTTGGATCCACATGATCCACAACCGTTCTTATACATTCTTTTCTACCAAGGCCAACTCTTTCTCAGCTTAAGGTGATAATTGCCTTGGACTATTTAAGTCCTTGTCACCTTCTAAGGTTTTGAACAAATTACTCAGTTCATTATTTTTTACCCAAGGAATAGTTCATAAATGGGAAATGTCTCCAAATCATGTTTGTAAGTCATTAAAAGTCCCTCGTTGATCTCACCTAATTTTCACCTTTTGGGGGCTATTTTTTGTAGACCTATTTTATATGCTAAATAATTAATACAATCTCCTCTTTTTATCTTTTCAGGAGAAATTTGTAATTCCCAACAAGGCAAAATTTTCTTTTTTTCTTCAAATATTCTTTCTAATGTATTTGAATTTGAATCAGCTAGTAAAATGTCATACATATTATGATAAATTTTAGATTTAGGAATTTTTTTACATATGACTTTCAATGGTTGTTTTACACAGGATTGGGCTATTTAACATTCCCTGTGGGAGAACCCTCCATTGATATCTCTTAACCAGTTGAGAATTATTATAAGTAGGCTTCATAAAGGCAAAACTTTCTCTGTCTTTTTCTTGTAAGATTATTGAAAAGAAATAGTCTTTTAAATCAATAACTATAATTGGCCATCCTTTAGGTAACATAGTAGGAAAAGGAAGTACAGACTGTAGAGAGACCATTGGCTGAATTACTTTGCACATTGCTCTATGGTCTGTTACCATTCTCCATTTACCAGATTTATTTTTAGTAACAAATACAGGAGAATTCCAAGGGCTGGTTGATTCTTCATTATGCTGAGCATCTAACTGCTCTTCTACCAGCTCTTTTAAAGCCTGCAGTTTCTATGTTGTTAAAGGTCATTGCTGAACCCATACAGTCTTGTTTGTTAACTATTTTGAAGATGGAACTGTTGGTGCCTTTGGAAGGTCAGCAGATGATGTGCCCTGTTCTTGTATAAACTGGATGGCTGGTGACAACTCTTTAGAATAATACCTTCTAATATTTCTCTCAGAAACATGTCTTTATGGTTCATTTCTGAGGTTGGATAAATGTTAATCTGAGTATTCCGTTGTTGTTATAGATTAAAGCCCTATAAGTTCATATCTATATTAGCCACATATGGCTTTGATTTTCCTCTCTGTCCTTCTGGACCTATACACTTGAGCCATCTTGCACTCTGTTTCACATGAGATAATGTTCCAATCCCTACGAGCTGAAAATTTTTCTCCTAAAGAGGCCAAGTACGATGCGAAAATGCTCGTGTAATTATTGTTATATCCATACCTGTGTCTACTAAACCTTCCAAGAAAATGTCATTTATTCATATTTTTAATTTTGGTCTTTATAGAATATTGCCAAAAAATTTACGTTATGGTTTCCCCTGAATGTCCTATTCTCTGTGGTACAGCTGTTCTATCACCTTGAGCAGCCTGCTTTATTCTAATAGGCATTTGGTTATTTAATTGCTCTGATTAGGGGTTTCTTCTATGATGGCAGGAAAGGTCTGAAATGGATTTGCTTTTAGGGCATGATTGAGGCAACTCTGGAAGTTTCCTGAGAAGAGAGGACAAAGGATTCCCTTGTCTGTCCCTTGTTGATCTACATTTGTTGGTCCAATGTTTACCCTTACCACAACTTCTGCATACTCCAGAAGGGAGGTGCATTCTGTTGCCCTCATTCCTTGAATAAACATTTTTTCTATGAACACCCTGTTTAGAGTTCCTTTTCAAATGTCCTTATTTTCCATATCCAAAACATCTGACATTTTTACTCAAAACTTTTGAAATTGTTTCTCCTATCCAAATATCATCATGGTCAGGAGATTCAATATTATTTGTGTCCCTGATCCAATCCTCCCAAGGGTACAGATCTTGCCTTTAATGGCCTGATTATTCTTCTGCATGCTGCATTCGTGTTCTCAGAAGCCAAAGATTCAATTATTATCTTTCTAGCTTCTGCATTTGGTATCATTCTATTTACTGTTGAAGAAAGCCTTTGTAAGAAATCCATGAAGAATTTTTTGGGACCTGTATAACTTTTGTGAGTGTTTCAATTTTCTTTCCTTCTTCCTCTATTCTGTCCCATGCATTCACGGCTGACATGTGGCATAGAATTACGGTTTAGTTATCATATAAACATTGTCTTTGTATATCAGCCAATTGGCCTTCTTCAAGAAGCTGATCCTGGGAAATTTCCATACCTCTATCTCTACATTGATTTTCTATTGGCCTAACCTCATCCTTAATCCAGGTCTGCCACTGTAATTGTGCTCCAGGCTCCAGTACAGCTGTTGCCAATTCTTTCCAGTCCTGAGAAATAATCCAATTACAAGTTGACAATGAGTTTTACATTTGCTTTACAAATGGAGAATGCATGCCATATGATACTATAGCTTCCTTAAATCTCCTTAAATCTAACATTTCCACTGGAGTCCCGTCAGTTTGTACACACCCTTGAGCATGAAGTTCCTGTATGGCTACCAGATAAATTAAGTTTGATTATTTGAAAACAGGCTGTCTCTCTATAACCACATAATTCAATCCTGAAATAATTTCACTTTTAAATTCTTCTGTCTGGGTCTAAATTTCTCTATAATTCATTTTAACAGGTTTTTCTAAAGCTATTGCCTTGGCACTTAAATTAACTAACTTTTTAATACTAATATAATGATGATTTAACAAATATGTATAATTGATTTTACATACATCTCATCAACATTAATTATTCTCTCATGTAATTGTTCCATTTTCAGACTGCCTAATGTTTTATCAAAAAAAGACCAATTTTCTTCCATTGTAAAGATAGTTCTCATTTTTTAATGTGGGAAAAAGTTTTCTCTTTTAACTAGTTACTCCCTTTAAGATATCTGATATGTTGATTGACTTACCAAGTCTGCATTCAACAGTAGAAGTCTGAGGGAATTTCAAAGCACCTACCTAGCATGGCTGCATTCCAAGATGGGAATCCAGAGGGAGAGAGAGAGAGAGAGAGAGAGAGAGAGAGAGAGAGAGAACCTATTACCTACCAAGAGAAGAAAAAAAAAGCTAAAAGCTAAAGTCCAGCCATATGCTCTGGCCTGAGCCATTTTGAGCCTGATTCAGGGGTCTGTAAACCCATAAGCAATCTAGCCATTTGCAGCTCAGTCCCCTTGTAGCTCTGGCCATGTGAGTTGGAGATCTGGCTGCAAGCAGGTCCGGCTGTGTAGCTCCGATTGCTTGTAGCTGCAGCCAGGCTGGGGTGCTTTAAACTACAGCTGAGCCAGGGCCTATAACCCCAGGCCTGTAAGACCACCAATGTTTTTTTTAATGAATTCTTGCCATGTGGGTGCCAATTGTAGAAGAATTTCTAAACAGTCTTATTAAATAAGACATACAGAGCCAAATACAGGGCTGAAAGCCATAGAGATCAGAGAAATAGTGAGAGCTACCAGCTAACCTTAGCTCACCACACTGCCATAGTTTCCCCATAGAGAGCCTCTTTCTGTCTAACCTGTGCCTTTATTGCCTTGCTATTCTGCCTTCTCATTGGCTCACTGGCTCATAAGGCCCAGCCTCCTTACTTCCTCATCACTGCCTGTCTGTATAGACCTCCAGGTCTCTATGGTTAGTACTGGGATTAAAGGCATATGTCACCACACTTGGCTGCTCCCCAGTGTGTCCTTGAACACCCAGAGACTCTGCTTGCCATGTGTTGGGATTAAGGACATGTGCTACCACTGTGTAACTTTTGTTTATGGTTGACTATGTAC
Organism: Peromyscus attwateri; assembly: GCA_902168425.1. Taxonomy (NCBI): domain Eukaryota; kingdom Metazoa; phylum Chordata; class Mammalia; order Rodentia; family Cricetidae; genus Peromyscus; species Peromyscus attwateri. The sequence goes on from CABHPP010109238.1 coordinate 46,835, forward strand.
TTTGATCTCCAGGCAAACTTTATTTATTAACATACAAATAAAATATCACCACATTTCAGCCCAAATACAGTATCACCACATACTCACTCATAAGAGGATACTAGATGCAAAGCAAAGAATAACCAGACTGCAACCCACAGCTCCAGGGAAGCTAGCTATCAGGGAGGACCCTAGGAAGGATGCATGGATCACCCAGGGAAGAGAAATAGATGAGATCTACATGAGCAAACTGGGGGTGAAGGGTGTATTGGAGGCCAAGGGATGGGTGTAAGGATTATGTTGTTATTATGTCAACAGCCTGTGACGGTGTCCCAGCCTAAAAAGTGGGCATGCCCTTCCACAGGTCTCTCTCCCTCTTTCCATACTCTCTCTTTCCGTATTCTCTCCCCTCCGCACTGTCTCCTCTCTCTCTCTCTCTCTCTCTCTCTCTCTCTCTCTCTATCTCTCTCTCCCTCTCTATCTCTCTCCCAATAAAGCTCTAGAAAGGTAACCATGGCTCATGATTCTTCCACCACCGCAACATCCAGCACTGCCACTTAACCAAAATCTGGTGCCATTCAGACTCAGATAGATAACTGAGGACCTGCTGTTGATTGCTGCCTCCTCCCCCATCCAGCAAGACGGCAAGACCGTGAGCACACATGCATTCCTTGCCTCCGCTGGACCCCCACACAGCTACCACCACTGCTACCATCATGATTCTTCACCACAGTGAGTAAGTCTGCCATTCTCATGGCTGCAGTCTGAGCTATATTCTTTGTGATGGACACCACAGGGGTTGTCCTCAGGCTGTGCTGGCAAGGGCAGGCACATTTTTGCTCCTGACAAGGGGTTAATGCTGTCTCGGGTCTACCAGGTGGACCAACTGCAGTGCAGCAGCAGCCCTTAGCATCCCTTGATGAAGAGGATGGTTAACCTGAGCTGATTCATAGATCTTGCTTCTCTCCTTGGGGACGCCCAAGATTGGAGTCTGATCCTGGTTTGTTATTTTAATTTTTTATTTTTCTCTCTGCTACAGCTATGGGACAAAGGGGCGGATACATTTACTACTTACATTGGTGGATATTGGTAAATCTGGCCTCATAACAGCTTCACGGAAACTTCTGCCAGCAAACGGGCAAATAAAATAGTTACTTTATCTCCAATCTTTCTGCTAAAGTTCTAAACCCTTCTCCCTCCCCATTTCTGCCTCTGCTACATGCAATCTTTCTGTCTGACTTCCGCTGGCAGTGGGCAAGTTCAAATGGGCAGGCTTAGGCGGCTTCTATGACTCTTGCCCTAACTCACTTTAACTCCACCCACTCATTCTCAAATTGCCTTGAGAGGCACAGACAGGTCTGGTAGAGGCTAAGATCCATACAAATAAGTTTACAGTAGTCAGGATGGCTCTTAATCCCAAAATCAGCTTTTAGCCTCAGGCAAGTCTTCCAAAAGGATCAGATTATAGTCTGCCTCCTGGCAGATCTGCCAAAAGCTGTCCTTAAGCCAACAATCATCAGAAAAAAGAATCAGGACATGGAGTAAAATCCATCTCTTGTTCCCCAGACCACCCTGACTAAAACTTAAGCATCTGGAGAGCAAGGCTCCTAACTCCAGAGGCAAAAGAGTCATCTGTGGCATTTAAGGTGTGCCAGGGAAGAGATAAAAGCCTGAAAACAAAATTGCCAAGTGCTGGCACTTGCTAATTCCTGAAAGCTGTTGGATCCCTGTTTTAAGTGAGGAAAAAGGCCACAGGCTAGTGAACGCCCTGCCAGGCCATCAACAGCCTTGTGAAAAGTGCTGCCTATAAAGACAACCAGTCAGATGACTGCCCCCAGGTGCCAAGACACATGGGTACATCAAACTAAGACCTCCAGCAGACCTAGGCTTGGCTACAGACATGACAGGGAACCTAGAACACAGCAGGGAAGTGATCCATTTCTGTCCTTCTGGACACCAAAACCACTGACTCAGTCCTGGGAGTTTTGGGATGTCACCTCTCCTTTTTCTATCATCAGGTACAGAGGAGAGCCTTACCTACCTCACCAGATTTAATTGCACTTTCAGAGTTACTTAATGAAAAAAGATTTCCAGGTAAGATAAGAAGAGCTCATTGCCTCACTCCAGATCTACTGCCTGTGTTTCTCATGTGCACACAGACAGGGCCCTCATCTTTGCCTTGTCCCTAATTCAAAAAAAGTAAGGTCCCAGTTCCCTGTTCTAACTCACTGTTCAGCTAATGATACAGGACCACCATAGAACCAGAGTCCAGAGATCATCAAGTAAGACACTGTAACAGATAAAAGATATTTACACCCCCAGACCCAAAAGTGTCCTGGCACTACAAAAAAGACTTTAATGTAAACATCTATTACTGTGAGATGCTTTTAACAATTGATCACCTATCTTGTGGATGCCAAACTAGCAAAGGAAACAGGTGTTTTAAAATAATCTGTCTCTGATAAAGCTTAACATGTTTCAAAATCCATCTGGACAGGATAGATCTACCTCAGATAAATGCCAACATAAAATAATAATGATTCTTTTATCTCTCTAAGCTTTTTTCTATGTCACCAGCATCTTGTCAGACAGAAGGTTCCCAGCCACAGCCAAGAGGGATACATGTCTCCAGAGCAAACAGATGACAGACAGTATCCCACAACGCCTGTCTACCTGGAAAGACTCCCCTTTCCCATTCCCCCAAGAGCTAACCGACAGTCCAATAGTCAGCTGGAAGCAGCCTTTGAGAGAAATGATGTCCCTATTCCCATCTACCTGCTTTTTTTTAATAATAAGCGAAAGTCTGGGATATAAGGATTATGTTGTTATTATGTCACCAGCCTGTGAAGACATCCCAGCCTAAAAAGTGGGCATGCCCTATGGTGATATTTTCTTTGTACCAAAATGTTATTTGTATGTTAATAAATAAAGTTGCCTGGGGGTCAGAGCTATTAGCAAGCCATAGGAAAGCAGGGCAGTGGTGATGTACGTTTGAGCTAGGTAAGTCTCTGTGTGTCCAGGGATATAGCCAGCATTGGATACACATGCCTTTAATCTCATTACCAACCATAGAACACCTGGAAGTCTATACAGACAGGCTGTAATGAGGCAGTCCTGTGGTTGGGTTTACAACCAATGAGAAGGCAGAACAGAGACTATATAAAGACTTTAACACAGGAAGTACCAGCTCCTTTGGAGAGGTAGGACCACTGCAGGAGGAAGGGTAAGGTTTTGGCTCTTAGCTCTGACCTCTTGGCTTTCTTCTTTGCATTGGTTCTGTGTTTCTTATTTATACGACGGTTGGACACATCTACATTTGGCGCCCAACGTGACAAGAATCCATTAAAAACTGCTTGGCTTGGCTTGGCCGCGGGTCCGGTTTCCGGCCTGAGTGGCCTGGCTCCCTAGCTCGGGCCTAGGTCTGACTGACCCGCAGCTGTTGCTACTTGCTTAAAGCTAGTGTTACAAACAACTCAGGCCTGCCCTGCTGAACAGGCCTGCCCTGCTGAACAGCTAAAGCTTGACTTGGCTCAAGCGGCTATGGCTTTTTTGCTCGCTCTCTCTCCATCTCTCTCTGGATTCACACCTCGAACACCAGGTGGCTGTTTTGAAATTCCCTCAAATTTCTACTGTTCTACGAAGACTTGGTAAGTCAATTAACATCTCTATTTAAAGGAGAATTGTTTTCTACATTAAAAAAAACGGGCTTTATGTGTACGTTGGAAGAAAGTTGGGCTTTGCTTGAAATTTTAGGCACTCTGACAATGGAACAACTATATGAGAATATTAATATTGATCGAATTATGCAGCTTATTACTTTTCTCATCCTCATTGTACTATTTAAAAAGATAGTCAATTTAAGTGCCAGGATAACAGTCTTAGAAAAACCTGTTAAACCTGTAAAAATGAATTATAGAGAAATTCAAATTCAGACAGACGAAATTAACAGTGAAGTTGTTTCAAAATTGGATCATAAGGTTACAAAAAGAAAACCTGTTTTCACACAATCACCCTTAATTTATCCGGTAACCATACAGCAGCTACCTGGTGAAGAGGATGAACAAAATGTTTGGATTCCAATTGAAATGTTAGACTTACGAAGATTTAAGGAGGCAATAGCATCTTATGGCATGCATTCTCCATATGTAAAACAAATGTTAAACACCTGGTCAACTTGTAATAGGATTATACCACAGGACTGGCGGGATTTAGCACAGGCTGTTCTTGAACCTGGACAAAATCTTCAGTGGAAAATGTGGTTCAGCAACGAGGCTAGAAATATAGAAAGACAATGGAGGGATAATGGAATACAAGTCTGCCAGGATCAGATTATTGGAGAAGGCCAATATGCTACAGTAGAAGCACAAAGTTTATATAATGTCCAAATCCTAGTTCTATGTCGAACAGCAACCTTAAATGCATGGGACAGAGTTGAAGAATCAGGAAAAAAAAACTGAGTCATTTACAAAGGTTATACAGGGCCCAAAAGAATCTTTTACAAACTTTTCACAAAGATTGACTTCTGCAGTACAGAAAATGGTTCCAAATTTAGAGGCTAGTCAGATAATCATTGAATCTTTGGCCTTTGAGAACGCAAATGCAGCATGCAAAAGAATAATCAGGCCGTTAAAGGCAAGATCTGCACCTTTAGAAGATTGGATTAGAGAAACAATTAATGTTGAGGCTTATGACCAGGATGATATGTGGGTAGGAAAAGCAATGTCAAAGGGTTTCAGAAATGTTAGATGTTTTGGATGTGGAAAGCAAGGACATTTAAAAAGGGACTGTAAACAGGTTATTCCTAGAAATGTTTCTTCAAAGAACACTGGCAATAGAATACCCCTTCCTTCTGGAGTATGCAGAAGGTGTGGTAAAGGAAAACACTGGACAAACGAGTGTAGATCAACAAGGGACAGACAGGGTAATCCTTTGCCTCGGGCTTCGGGAAACTCCCAGAGGGGCCTCAAGCAGGCCCCCACAGTAAATCCAGTTCAAACCTTTCCAGCAATTGTAGAAGAGGAAATCCCTGCTCTAAGCGATTAAATAACCAAATACCTATTGGAATAAATCATGTTGGTCAGGATGATGAAACAGATAGAATAGGAAATTCAGGAAAAAACATAAAAAAATTTTTTTGGCAAACTTCTATTAATGAACAAAGACCAAAACTGACAATAAAAATAAATGGTGTTTTGTTGTCTGGTTTGGTAGACACAGGTGCAGACATTACCATAATTGCACCAGAATTTTGGCATCCAACTTGGCCTCTTCAAGAGGTAAACATTCAACTGTTAGGAATTGGGACATTATCTCGAGTGAAACAGAGTGCAAGATGGTTAGAATGTATAGGTCCAGAAGGACAGAGAGCAAAATTAAAACCATATGTAGCTAACATAGCCATGAACCTGTGGGGTCGAGACTTGTTACAACAATGGAATACTCAGATAAACATCCCTCCAATCTCAGAAACAAATCATAAACTAGTACATGTTTCTGGGAGAAATATTAGAAGATATTATTCTAATGAGTGGTCACCAGCCATCCATGTTATAAAAAAACAGGGCACACTAACTGATAATCTTCCAAAAATACCAACAGCTATATCTTTAAAATGGTCAACAGACAAGCCTGTATGGGTTCAGCAATGGCCTTTAACAACAGAGAAACTCCAGGCTTTAGAAGAGCTGGTA